>JAADKT020089555.1:0-10000 GCA_011763395.2 Chrysaora chesapeakei
TCATTCTGCGAGGGCTGAAATACTAGATATGTTAAGCAACTCTTGAGGGCTGGACCAAAGTCCAGTTGCTTATTGAAGAGAAAAAGTGTATAGGCCTAGTCATCAATCAAATAATCAAGAAATATCTAACATAAAAGATGCAAGAACTCCGCGAAGAATCCTGGAGAGCTTTCCCTAGTTAAGGACAGCAGGAACGCCAATATTAATACAAAATGATTTACATTTTCTCCAGTATTTCAAATGCAGGCAAGTGTTGACATCTTTCATCTTTGAATAAAGTTGCCAGCATTCGGGATCTCTGTTGACCTTCAAATTAGATAAAAAAGAAATTCAGTTCTCGGCCAATTTGATCCTCCAATATAGCTCCTCCAATTAATTGTATCTTTAGGAAATATCTTCAAAGTAGAATAAGACCGACCCACGTTTAAACCACCTATCATTCTCTGCCTTCTCACTCTCATTCCTCGTTTTCCAGAGAGCCTTCTATCGTAGGGAGCTTTAAAAAGACAATCATGTCGGATAAAACGACTAATCCATCTACTGCATGTATCGTTCACAAAAGATCGGGATCATCGCTCAGCCCTTCGAGATTCTCCTCAGCAGTTACTCATGTCTTACTCTTCCCGCCAACTAATCCCCTGTATCCGCCTCCATAGCCGCATCTCACAAGCTTCCAACCTCTTGAAAGTTGCAGTAGAACGAACTGTAACAGAAAAACAAATTCTGCCTACCTGCAGACGCTAATATGGTACAAATAAGAGCATGCTTTAATGACTCCAGTCTCTCGTCTTCGTGAACTAATGTACTGTATGATAATGCGACGTAACGCTGTGCCGCTTCGATGAATTTTCTTCTAAAGTCTAAGACTCTTGCATAGCAAACCTGAAAGATAATTGAATACAATATGATACAAGTTATTTGCATTCAATATGATATAATACCTTATACGCAAGACGTAGCCAATAGGGGACACAAGGGAGCAGTCGTTCTAAATAATCTACGAAATTGGTTTTGTCCACAGCTAAAATATGACATTATGGTATACATATACTTATTTATACAAGGAAGGCCTTTATAAGGAAGGTAGTACACGGATGGGCATAAAACTTAAAGTCTTTCTTGTGATGAATTGGAGATTGTTAAGGAATAGGAAACACTGAATCTCTCAATGCATCCGTTTTGCATTAATGTAGTTAAACCACAAATAGCGATGGGTAACACATATGGGGCTTTCCGCTGTTATATTAAAGCCAAGTGTACAGTAACAGTATGTATTATTCTTAGGCCCTGGCCAAACGATCAAACATTGTTGGTCCAACATTTTAAATTTACATTACAACAAATTTTTGACAGTTTGGCTACGTCCAAAAACATTGCTTGACAAGCAAAAGTAACAAAATTTTTGGTGTGATGTTCAAAAACATTTTTTGCTTGATCCACACAAAAAATGTTGGACGAGAAATGTTTTTGGCTGTGGCCAAACGGTCAAACATTTTGATTGACAACCAAATCTTAAATGTTGGACCCACAATGTTTGATCGTTTGGCCAGAGCTTTACCCTGAAGCTTATATTAAAGAAAGACTAAGTAAAAAGTTAAGGAATTGCCGAGGAATTTCGAGTACTCAATTTTGGCCGTCAGTTTAGGAATTTCAGTGCTAAGCCTCAGCTGAAGTTCCTTATAAAAGAAATTCGTGTACAGATCATAAATATGGAAGAAGATAGGGTTAAAATTACTGGTTTTCTTCTAGTCAACAAACAAACCTTATAGAGTATTTGCAATTGCTCATTTTTCGTTTCAGCTTGTAGTATTGATGCTCTGTTTATGAATGCTTCAGCTTGGACAGAATCGTCATCTTCTAAATATAGTTGAGCTATCTTCAGATATATCTCTAGCTTAAAGTCCCCTGAATATATCCTGAAAAAACGAATTAATCGTAAACTAGAGAACGCTGAAGTACTGTACATTTCAATAGGGAATAAGGGAAAACTAAACACAGAGCTCTCTTTGCAGCTTACTGCATGAGCCCGTTGGAGCTGCAATGGGTAGCAGCAGAGAGGAGAATGATATGAAATGCTACAATACAGAGTAGAATCATTTCAAAAAATTTCTTCACATGAAAGACTGCCATTTGTTCTTGATTTCTGAATAACTACAAAAAATCTAAGCAAAAAATCTCGATTTTGTGAATACCCATTGAAATGGAAGCTATTTCATCACAACCCCCCTCCCCAGACTCAATGTTGGTGTTGAAAATCGACACTTGATTGAGCTTTAAATAAATGATGATCAACACTCTCTCGGCATTGATTTTGGGGTTGTGGGGGTAGCATGTGTGATAATCAGGGGTTAAGGTTTGAAAAGTCCCAGCATTTTTTGCCAAGATTGTGGGTCTACAGCTGATGTGAACCTGTAGCTTGTGCACTTAGGCTAATGCTCTAGAGCAAGTCCAAGTTTCCCAGGTACTGACTTACATTAGTTGTTATTTCCCTTTTCCTAGCACCTATTCGACTTGCGTTGACTCCTGAAAGCTCTGTTGCTTGAGATAACTCCTGTTTTCCTGGCACCCTTATACTGGATCCCACTATTTTAATAGCAACCAAGACTTTTCTCCTTGCTGTCTACATGGTTTTGTTACTTAAGCAGTTGGTTATCATATGTTTATCAACTAAAATATGGGTGTGGTCACAAGGAACCAAACCCCCCTCTTATGAGGTCTTGTCAAGAGCCCTCCTGTTGATTTTTTTAGAAATCACCACTGGATGTTTCAGCATGGGATGAACATGTATCACCCTTCATGGTCTTGACCACTTAGCCATATTATGATTGACACAAGCAGTTAGCAGCATCAAAATGAATGAAGAAAGAATTCAGGGGTTATGCTGCTCCAATCTTTTGATTTATGAACACAAAAAAGAAACAGATTACTAACTTCTGACCAGTCTCTAATGGTATTCCAACTAAGACATTTGCAGCTAGTCTCCATTCTTGCTCTCCTTCATACAGAGTGGCCAGGTGCTGTCTAATTGCCACAACCTACAAAAAATACCAATTGCATATTAGCAAAAGGAATCTTTAAAACATGGTTTATAGACCTGTGCTGGCACGGCATGAGTGCTGGCACAGCTTTCACATCTAGTGTTTGGCTGGCAGTTGAGTTTTCAAGATGTCAAGGTGATGTGAAAATTGTGCTTGCATTTGCTTTAAAATCACATGGAAACACTTCCCATAACCTTGAAAAGCAATTAAAGAAAAGCCAACCTATAGGTTGAAACGGACAGTGTCTTGGGTCTTGTGTGGGTATCATGCAAACAGGGTTTTCCTTTCTCAAATTCTAAAACTGACAACCAGCAGCATGATATTCCTATCCCAGATCTCATGTGAATAGCTTCTGAAGCTCAAGGATTATTTAGAAGTTTTCTATTTAGAAACTATAAGATTCTAAATTTAGATTCTATTAAGAAAACATTTAATTGTATGCAGGGCCGTCGAGAGGTAGAGTGGACCCTGGGGTAATGTAATCATACTGGGCCTTTTGGAGGTTTCAGGGGGAAGTATAAAGATTATTTCAGCTGCTGTGGGCCCCCTCACAGCCTGGGCCACAGACCTCTGACCCAGCTGGAGCCCCCCTCTTGACGGTACAGATTGTATGTCTTAGATATAATGTGCCTGTGCAATCATGAAACAAAAAGGATAGCATATAGAGCTGTTACTAACTTGCTCTTCAAATGAAATGGCTCTTGACTGCAGTTTTTCAAGTGCATGATTGCATATGATTTTTGCATTTTCTGCACTAAATGATGGCAGCTTGCTACAGATATCTGATATCAACTGTCTTGATACAACAACACTGACATTCTCTTGTGCAGCTAAAATGAAAAATATTAGTCATTAAAGAATCTGGGATCCATTCTTATAAAAAGAATTTGATTTCAAAGCATGCTTTACTGCTTAAGAAACAACACTTTTGCATCCTTTATGATTGTGCAAGGTGTCTATAATAGAACTTCTTGCACAATGACACCTTCCACATTGTAGCGTAGGGCATTTGTACATTGGAGTTTGCACACCCGAGATCTCATTGAATCTGCCATACTCTGCAATGCAAACAGGCAGCTGTGTAAAACTTACCATACTTTAAGGTGCCCCCATTTGCAGAGTATGGCTGTTTCCAATGAGATCTTGGTGAGCACGAGAGAGCCCCTTTCTATTTTTTCATCCTATTATTAGCCTATTGTTCTATTGAAAAACTCATGTGTGCAAATGCCCTACTCTGCTATGTGGCAGCTAAGATCTCCTGAAAAGTGCCAGGCTTTAAAATCCGGCTTTCTGCCATCCAAAAAGAACCACAATTTTCACAGACCAAGCAAGGTGTCAGAATATAATTTTATGTCATTTCACAAAACAGCTGTCAAATTCAGGACCATAAGTTGATGTTTCTTCTTCTCCAAAGCATGAGATCTGGTCAATCAATAGCGATGTTTTGATGAAGAATATGAACACAACACAACAACAACAACAGACAATTGAACTGAAGATCAAAAAATGACTTGACGATTGATTACGACAATATGCCAAAAATATACACTTACCTGACTCAATAAATACCTGCAAACTCTTGACCATTGACCTATCATCTAGTGCTATAATTTTTTGAAAAACTTTTCTATATTTCTCCACCGAGTCTTTATGAGAATTACCACTTCCCGCAAGAGACTGCATTTCAGATCTTACTTCCTCGGCCATCTTGAAGGTGAAGAAAATTATCACATTTGAGCATTGAATTGAATTATTCTCATGCAAGCGAGGCTGGTGACAAAACCACAAAGAACAGGAGCTCCGAGTTCTCTGGACAAAACTCCACAAGCAGACTTCTCCACAACATACCCCCGAACATAAGCAAATGCAATAAATGCTCGATGATCCATCTATCTATTAATCCTTATAAAAAATCCTATCTATTTTCGCCTGAAGAACAAAGCCCAGTTGCGTGCTAAGTTTTCCCAGATTTGATGGTTTTTCAAAAAAGGTTTTTAAAAGCCATTCCATGCTCCTGCGCCTCCCTTGGGACATAAAAACACGTTAATTTTTTGCGATGTTCTCCTTGGCATCAAATCTCCCACACCCCACCCAATCAGCCAATCAAGATCTTAACCTCAGATTTGCATAGCCGAACGGCCGAAGGTGCACTATGCCAGATTCTATTAAAATCTTCATTTTGCCCGATGAGTAGCAGTTCTCGTATCTTTGTGAATTGACATGCTGGTAAACCTGATACATTTTCCTATATTTGATAGCCAGCTTAATTTGAGGTCTTTCTGCCTTTCTATTCCTCTCTTCCCAATCCAAGGGGCTCGTCAATGCAAGACCGTGTTGGCTAAATTCAATTTTAATGCCATATGAAACATGACAAAGCATCTAATGCGGTGGATACGCAATACAGAGACGGGTTATTGTGCTTGATATGGTAGATAAGGCTTGCATGACCGCGTTCTTAGGGCTCAACCTTGATGGTGAAGGTGAAGGTGAAGGTTGGATGGTGTTTAGCGCCAGTCGCTAGGATCTCAGTAGTATCTAGGTTAACTAACCGACACCTCCACCCTGGCTGTGACGCTACCGTGTCTGGGCTCGAACCCTGATCACACTGATCTCCTGACACCACGAGTCAGTTGGATTACACCACGACGCCACAGCACCATCAACCTTAATGGGATTGATAGCTGGGTACTGCGTAATGGAAAAGAACAGCAGGGTAGGGAAAGGATGTTTTGTATGGCTGAGGCTAGCATGGTAGCCAATCCCATTACATACTAACCATTGAAAACCGCCCTTGCAAGCCTTGTCCATCACAATAAGCTGCAGCCGTCAAATATTGCAGATATGTGTCCCGCTAAGTTTTTTTGATCAGCTCATTTTTCTGAACTTGATTTTGTCTTGCATAAATGAATGAATGCAGCACATACATCTCAATAAGCCGTTAAAGATTCTTTAGATGCTTTTTTCGTTGCTTTGGGTGCATTTACCTTGGGTGGGGCGCATTTTATTTCAACAATGCTGTTTGGCGAAGACAAAAGGGTGAGAAGAGATCGGGTTACAACGACACTGAGAACAGATGCTATGGACGCGTCGATTGACATGAGGTAGAAAGCATTAGGCATTAAACTGCCGGTCAACATCGTCAGGGAGAAGTAAACAATTGCTTTAAGAACGGCACGCGCGGGGGTTCGCTGCCAATGCTTCACTTGATGCTTAAAATTTTTAGAAATATTTCCAGTGCCTTTCTTAACAGTATTAGAGGATTTCTGGACCCTTTTCTACCGATGTGGACAAAATATACCTTATTTTGTAAAATTGAACACACCCTATGGCCTTACCATGTGAACCAACCCCGCCCTCGGGGTTGCACTATGTACTTAGAAATGCAGTAGAACTGTCCGTATTAGTTCTCCCTCTTATCCTCCCAAAAATCCATTTAACTCTTAGATAGAGACAAAAAGCAGCAAGAAAATACTTCATGATCCTCACACATTTTCATTTGCAATGATATTTATATCTACACGTTGTTAAAGTTAGGACACTAAGTAAAAGTGCTTGAATATTGCTTGTAGCATGATGAATTGAGGTACATAAGCGAATATGGTTTAGCTACGTCTGAAACAAGTCTTTGGGGACATATCCACTGCTTAAAAGAGCTAACATTGGGGACACTTTTTCATACAAGTACATTTATGATGGTTGAAATACAGCTGATGAGGATTATCATTATACTGTTGATCGTTGAGGACACATGTAACGATGCTTTTTGCTTTATGTTAATGCCTGTGATATTTGCAAGGTAACTTGAAAAGTCATTTACAAGGAGTGTGCTGGTCAATTCAACACCTATAAAGATGTTTCTACTATCGTTCGAAAATCAAAATGTCATTTTGTAAATGAATATATAAGGTGTGTATCTCTCAATGAAATATTCTTAAAATGTTTATTATAATACACTTGGTCTAATATAGTCAGTTTGCTATGCACTGCCAGTGAGACCTATCCAACGTCCCTCTCTTGCAAATTTTTCAGTTCTTGTAGAACCTGCTGAGAAATCATAAATTTATTACAAGAAATTCAGAACATTTATGTCATTGCTCCTAAGTTAAGAAGACGGACCTTTCAGTATAGCCTACTTCTTGTGCCTCATCTACCGAGCCTTATATGATATGACCCTTTCAGTTAGAAGTGACTTTAAAGAATTTGACGCCAAACTTAATAATTTCGTGTCGCTCCAAATGCGCTTTACAATCCTCAAACGAAGTAGCTAACTAGTTTAGTCTAGGAAAATAAATTAAATAGATGAGCTGATCGACATTTAAACCAAGCCGCCCTTGGATCACAAGGCCTAGCCAAGCAAGTTCTACCGATTTCAAAGTCGTTTGCAAGAACAATGATATTTGAAGCAGGCCAAATCGTACTAAGAAATGTTGCGTTAAGCTGGTGCAAAAAGTTTCTTTTAGAGAGTGTAACTCAACCCGTCTGACACAACTATTGCGTCAAAACTGATCCTGCATTCTCTTATTCATCCAACTTGGCAAAAGCAATTTTTTTAGCTTGACTTAAGCCCTTTGAGCCAAGACGTACAGCTTGGAACATAGACATACAGCTGGGCAGCTAAAAGATATTTGTGGCACTGGCAGAAATTACCTTGCTGCATATTCTTTGCTGCAATTCTAATTTATTTAAAATGTCGGGCCATTATTTTGTTCTCTAGCTGCACCTTCGGTCAACAAAAACAGCTAAAAGTACATAAAGTTAGAAGAGTAAAGAAGTAGGTCGCTTACTTTGAGTTCTCAGTGCTACTATCCAATTCTTTCAATCATTGCTGAAATAACAAAGAAAATGCATTGATATCTTTTGAACTCATTTGTATCATTCGGTCAAGGTTTGAAGCGAAAGTTTTGTAACTAGTGGGGGACATTTTACAACTAAAGCCAAAAAAAAGACTGCTGTACTGCTGTCCTAAATACCCTGAAAGGGATGAGAAAGCCTTGCATTTAGAGGACCATGGAGGGATATAGGGCCTAACGACAAGCTTATTCCAACTAGACATCTATCCATGTTTCTCGGGATAATGTAGCTACATTAACTTACGTATAGGCATTACATACAGTGGTTTAAAGTGCGAGTAGAAAGGGGGGAAAGATAACAGTAAGCTAAGGAAGAAATCAAATATTTCAGCAGTGCGACCCAATGAAGACAGATAAAGGGTAGCTAAGTAAGCCGATTCTTGTAGCTGTACACGTTCTCGACCTCACTCAGATCGCTTAGACATGAATACATCTCCATATGAAAGAAAGTTTTCTGATTCAAAAGACGCTACTATTCATATACTGTCAATGAGACCAAATGCTTAAGTTTCCAAACCCTGAATAACCGTAACCCTGTTTTAGATCATTCTGTAGTTGCTACCTCACACCGTGAGTTACATCTCGGGAAGATGCATCCTATTGAAATGCCAAAAATTGGAGCTACCTTGCATTAAGTTCTTCTAACCAATAAGCCCCCTCAAAACCAAAAAATCAAAGAAGCAAAACAAGGGGCATATTGGTACGGTACTTGAAAATGCATGTTAGGATATGTCTAAACAAGAAATATTTCTGTTGTCTCCGAGAAACATTTGCGTGTTTCTCGCTACAATTTTGTCGCACGCTACAAAGTTTCCGAAGTGGTTAAACTGGAAGATATCGAGAGGACACGTCTCCTACGCACGGGATGTCTTCTAGTTGCTAGGCCTTTAGAATAAATCAATGCACATACCTTCTTCCCTTTAGTTGCTTTTTCGGCTGCCTTTGTTTTTGGTACTTCAGATTTTCTAACCCCTCCATAGCCAAAGTTCATCATTGAGCCACCACCCATGCCACCAAACTAAAATTGAAAGAGTAAATAGCGATTATAATTAAAGTTTACATGATACAAGCAACGTAAATATACTGGGTTCAGTATCTGTTTTATAGTAATTTAATTTTCATGAATGGCGAACACTATCGGATATGCTTTTCCACAAGTGGCATACCACAATAGATGGGATTCGGACCTGAATTACATGACCAGAGAGCCAACGACGTTTCCACTGAGCTATAGAGCTCAACGAAGTTGCCTAGTAAATCTCCAAGTCAAATAGCCTGTATCAGGCCGTAATTCTCTTCTCCCGTTCTGACTTCTGTGTTTCGGCTATTGAGCCTTCTTCAGCACCATACATATTTATCATGACTCGCGCACACTATTTTTCCACAAGTGACATACTACAATAGATAGGATTCATACCAAAACTTCGGAGTCCAAGCGAGGCTCCACTCACTGAGCTATAGAGCTCAATGAAATCGCCTTCAGCTCAAGGCCCAAGGCTCTACTGCAGTTTTGACCTTTGGTGTTTGCTTTTTAGTAAAATAGGAATTATGAAAATAGCTGAAACTTACAGGTGATCGAAGCATAGATCCAGATGGGTCTGGCATTGGCTGTTGTTGTTGTTGTTCCATTGCACTCATTGGAGATGAGGGGGGACCTCGTAGAATTCCTGAAATTCAAAACCATTCTCAGATTAATTTATCTGCAATCTAACAATATTTAATCATGATAGATATTTAAAGAAAATGTATTACCAAAAACAGAATATGCATGAGGGTATGGTATAATGGGTATGGGATATTTCCAGGGAAAAATTAAAGCGATATTGGATAATTCTTGAAAAAAGATGAAGCGTGTGGAACATTTTTAGGGGTTTCTCTAATAAAAGAGAGATAACATAGATAAATACTTGGTAAGGGCTATGTTAAGAAAAACTGGGGATAAGGGATATTTAGAACCCTCAAATAGGTACTCACATCAAATCTAAAAGTTTACTAATAATGTCTTTTACCTTGTCTTCCGAAAGATCCTCCAAGCCCACCTAGCCCACCCATCATATGCCCTCCAAGTCCTTCTCCTCCAAAGCCAGCGAATCCGCCGAGAGCATGTCCATC
>JAADKT020089999.1:0-17698 GCA_011763395.2 Chrysaora chesapeakei
AGCACCAAATTACGTTGTTGTAACGTAAATTAATTCTAATGAATATATATTTGTCATGAATGGCGAACACAAGGATAGATTTTTCCACAAGTGGCATACCACAATAGATGGGAATAGAACCTGGACTGCATGGGCGGAGAGCTAACGATGTTTCCACTGAGCTATAGAGCTCAATGAAATCGCCGAGTAACTCTCTTGAGCCATACAGCCCAAGGATTCCTCTGTTTGACCACTTGTGTTTCGGCTATGTTGAGCCTTCTTCAGCACCATACATATTTGTACATATTTGCCATGCATGGCGAACACTAGGATAGATTTTTCCACAAGTGGGAAGATAGATAGATTCTTCATGTCCTTGGGCTGTATGACTCAAAGAGTTACTCGGCGATTTCATTGAGCTATATAGCTCAGTGGAAACGTCGTTGGCTCTTTGGTCATGCAATCCAGGCCCGATTCTCATCTATTGTGGTGCCACTTGTGAAAAAATTTTAATGAATATATTCATATTCATATTATATTCATATGACCATGATTTAATTCTGCTAATTTTTTACTTCGTATATTAGGCAGATCAGAGCTAAGCAGCAAGCCACATTTATTATTTGCCAAAGAAGGCCAAAGCCCAACTATGGCCAGTCAAGGGCTTGCTTGATGCATTCCATATAAAATACCTAAAGCTAGACAAGTGTTCTTTTCCAAAGTTCTATCTAGCTGTCCCAAGGAGGATGAAAAGAACACAGAATGCGCTAAACGAATTCCGCCATTACTTTCTGATGGTGATGAAGTTTCTCCGAAAAGGAATGTCTCATACTAGACAAAAGAACAATTTATTACTTATACTATACTGACTATAACTTAAAAAATACTTGAACTGGAGGCGCTCATGGTACATCATCATAAGTTGTGCTTGTTTAAAGTAATAAATCAGACAACGACTACGTGTTAAAAAAAAATTGCCGAACAGGACATCGCAACCCATCGTACATGTTTTTTATTTTGTTTTGCTGGAAACAAAAAAAAAAACGATAACTTTTATTTGATGCAACAATCTCTCTGTAGACTTGTTCAAATCAATTTCTAAGCATCCTTGCGAAATTCGACACGAAACGCCCAGTATACCACTCTTAACTAAGGATGTCAGCGTAAACAAAAGGATACAGGGTCAGTCAAATCAGAGTCGTATCAAACTAACTCTATTTTTTCTTATTTCAGTCCGCCCACAGCTAACATCTTCACTTCAGAACGAAACAGTCACCACAGAAGGCAGCAATTCCACCATGCATTGCACTTTTCAAGCAAGACCAAGGCCAGATATAAAATGGTTTAAAAACGGACAACAGATATTAGACAGCAATCGATTCGTCATTACATCACATGTTCTTGGTGTAGTAAAGAATACAACTTCTGTGAAAAGCACGTTGACAGTTGTCAATGCTAATCTAGATGATAATGCTGTTTTCAAATGTTCTGCAGACATACCTTTTGGTACTCTCTCTTCACAAACATACCATCGCGTCCTTTGTAAGTACCATTATCTTCTTTTACTTATTCCTAATTTTCAGATTTGTGATCTACGCTTTTGGAGTCATATCGAAATTCTCTCAACATCATGGACAACAAACGGTGCTTTCACGACGGAAAGAGTTCCATTTTTCGTTGGGTAATCTAATTTAAAGAATCCCTTATTTAAAGAGCTTCTAGTATATAACGAGCAAAATGTCTGGTACTTGGAATGAAAAATCTTATCAATTTAGAGAGATGGGATCCTGAAAATTCCGAACAAACACTTTCTTCGTTATGTCTAAACGTTTTAATCATCATCGTATTTCTCTATTGTGGCTAATAAGCATGTAGTTTTATTCCATTTGATAACGTTTTTCATTCACAGATATGCCACGGAATACAACCTTGCAATCGAATAAACCAAACAACATTGGATATCTTGGTAGCAGTATAACACTGACTTGCCAAGCAAGCGCTTTTCCAGATGCTTTCTACCAAATCTACAAAGATGGTATTCTCCTCTCAAACACTACAAACAGTGCGTTAACATTGAACAGTTTGGGGATTTCTCAAGAAGGAAATTACACATGCATCCCAATAAACACGTTGGGATCTGGAGAAGCTGATTCATTATACTTGACTGTCTATGGTAAATGAAACTTTCTTTTGTCTTTGAGCTGTACAAGATTCCAAAATTGCAAGAAACAGTGGAAACATCTCAGGGCATACTTACGTCTATTTGTCTGACATTCTTTCAGAGTACAAACGTCAAAAACTGACCGAAACAATTGATGAAATTTATACCAAGATGCGAATCGGAATGTACCAATCAGAAAATCAACCGGGTAACGTATGTGCAGTACAGCGGTGGTTGTACAGTAAACAGTGGAGGGATACCATCAGTACCACGGAGGGATACCATCAGTACCGCGGAGGGATACCATGAGTACAGCGGTGGATGTTCAGTACAGCGGTGGGATGATATCCTTCCGCTGTACTGCACAACCACCGCTGTACTGCACATACGTTATCCGGGGTGAAAATACAGACCATAATTAAAAATTCCGAGCACTCAAAAATTCCTTCTCTAGGACCCTTTCTATTATAAATACTTATCAATATAACAATCTTTTACAGTACCTCCTTTGCTGGAATCTTACAGTGGAAATATAAAGACCATCATGGCCAACACAAGTGTTAACATATCATGCACATTCTATGGCAAACCAACACCAGTCATATCATGGCATAAAAACAACACAATGGTTCAGTCTAATGCAGTAGTATTGTCTACAATTTTGAGATCTAACTCAAGTTTTACGGTTGTCAGAAGTGTTTTGCGCTTCGAAAGTGTCAAAAGATCTGATCATGGTGTATATACATGCATCGCACAAAACGCAGCAGGAAGAAACAATCAAAGCATCACACTAAATGTTAAATGTAAGGAAATACTTCTTCACAGCTATTTAAATAATAAGCCATAGCTGCCATATGCCTGTCCACATTTATTGTTAAAATTATGATACAATGTGCACTATGACACTGGATAACTAATTGACAGCCTCACCACAAGTAATTGGTAGTTTTTTTATTTTTTTATCAATTCAGTTAAATTTAAAGTTTACTCACGAACAATAAGAAATACAGGACGTAGGTGCAGGGAGCATGAAAATACATTTGCACCCACAACAGATATTAATAATACTAATACAAATACAAGAAAATGAACTACACATTAAGGACAAAGGGAACATTTATGATAAATATGGCATAGGCTCAGTCAAATCGTTTGGTTGCATAGATAGACTTCCATGTAGCCTCAAGGATCATAGCATTTGAAATAGCTGGTAGTTGCAAGTAAAACGTCTTCTGCCTAGGTAACTACCAAATATGGCAACCATCGATAGACTAATATATTACTGATTATTTTGCAACTATATAAAGGCAAGTAGCATTGGAACGAGTGTAAAATTTCATATAAGTTTTTAATTCAACCGATATCATGACTGCCCTGTCTACTAGCTATAACACAACAGATTTTTAGTGAATGCAAGACAAATCAACTTAAGCTCGCAAAAGAGAAAAGAGAAATCAATGAATGAGTCCAATATGAAAAAGAACAGGAATAGATTATCTTAGTGACGCAAGAAGGATCCCAGGGGCGGTCATGTCCCTATGCGGACAGTGATTCTAGGTCTGTCCCCAAACTAGGCTTATTATTCTAAATAAGAGGCCACCTGTGTCCCAAAAAGTGGTAACTTCTTTCTTCTGAAAAACACGGTTTTTTCAACACGGTTTTTGGACAATTAATTGCTTAGCAAGGTTAGTCCCAAAAACTGGAAGTTTCAGCATCGTCAACGCTGGTTTTATTTGTCTTTCGCATGGGACACAGCCTTGAGGGCTTGAGACATAGAAATCTTTTGGCTTTTTTCCTCAATTTTATTAACAAAGCAAAGACCTTACGACAAAGTTGGAAACGAAGTTGTGATATGACGCAAAAAGTGGGTTAAATTAGAAAATGAAATGGGACACAGGTAGATCAAATCTCGTTATGTGATGAAAACTGGGTAAAATTGACAAAATGGTTGTGACACTGGTGACGACACTGTTGTCATGTGATGCTAAAAGTGGGTAAAATTACAAAATTCAATGGTACAAAGGTAACATCACTCTTGCCCTGTGATTAAAAATGGTGGGTATTTTTTAGCCGGAGTTTGGACACACGTAGCAATGGTGTATATGAGATCAAACAACTGAGTGGTTCGTTTTGAGCGGTTTGCATGACTTACAGATATGGACAATTGATATAACTTGCAGAAAAAGTCGGATATTCTAGAACAAGATAGAAAAAAATGAGGGTAAACAGCTTTGTCCCAAAAACTAGTAATATTAGAAGGTTTCTCTCTGGACCCTATCAAAAAATGTGGTTAGTTTATTTCCTTTCTCAGGACAAAGGTGGGGTCAAAAATTTCACTATACATGACCGCCCCTGGGATCCTCAGGAATATATACAGCTAATCCGTTTCGCAAAGTTTGATTTTTCTTTCTAGAACTGGTTCCGTGTTTTCAACATCGCTCCAAAATAATGAAATTATTTCTGGCAAGAGCATCCCCTTTTTGTTACGAAACGTGGCGCTTATTTTCGACTACCCTATTACTTGCAAACATACAATCATCAACGTACATCGTAGGAATAATCGAGTTTAAGGATTCATCCAACATCAAAATTCATATAAAGCACGTTTTTCCTTACAGATCAACCTATAATCAAGGCGAATCTTAGTAATAATCACACATTCATAGAAGACAGAAATAAGAATGTTTCGTGGCATTGTAGTGCAGAGGGAAACCCAGTTGCCAGTGTATCCTGGACACTCAATGGGATAAATATCAAAGAAAAGGATGGATTTGAGATTGTAGATCTTGTGGTATCTAATAGTTCAACAGGAGTTATCCTTACAAGCAAACTTATTATGATCGGAATAACAAGAGATAAATCTGGTATACTTCAATGTAATGCAAGCAGTTCGGCGGGAATCACTATCATTACGACTAAAGTCGTAATTAACTGTAAGTTTAAAGTTGCATTGCCTTCATTGTCATTTATTAAACTGAATCAACTTTGTTTATATATTTTGATAGGCATGAAGAATGAAAGTGTTTGTTATCAAAATGCTAACCGTGTCATTCCCTTCTTTGTCCAATGTACCTTCTTCCAGTAAAAAATAAATATCTCTAAACGTTTACCAGCATGAATTCTCTGTTCATTTTTGAACTATGATGCCAAGCCAACCTATGTCCTAAACAAGTGGGATAAGTGAGTGTTTTCTTCCTCGTCTAAAGAAAGTCAATACTGCACAGATACTTGATTAATGAAAAAATTGTTGAAAATTTGTTAACAAGGTCATCTGATTCACCAAACACAAATAAGTGGCAAATATTCTTTATGTCCTTCCTCTATTTCTAGAATCTGATCAGCAGTGCTGGACAGCTGGTACCAGGCTAGCTAGTAAACTAGTTCAGTCCAAAATTCTAGAGGATTCAAGAGGCTAGTGTGCCACAAGGGGGAGGAGCCTTAGGGCCTGGAGATTTTAAAAGACTAATAACTTAAGATACCAAAAATGCAAGAGATTTCTGGGACAAGAAGAAGCCAGATGGCGTTCCAAGAAAGAAATGAAAAAATTTGCAATTATTTCAATTCATTATTTTTGGCCTGTTTCTGTTTTTGACCTGTTTCTGACGTTTCTGAGGGGTGTCCGACAAAAAATCTGAGAAAAAAGTATTTTGAAAGATGTTTTCACTATTCCTCCAATTTCGAAGTTTTGCATCTACAACTCTAAGGCTAGCAATTTAAATAATTTCAGCAAAAAAGAGAAATGATCCCATAGAAACCCCTTTTCAGAAGCATTACATTTGTTCCAAGAAACCAGTCCTTGCTCTGACACAACCTGAACCTAATCTGAGCTGATCACGTTCAGCTTGAATTTTGAAACAGGAAAGAGGAAATTTTATGTTATTCGAAAAATAGGCCTACTTTTTATATTTCTTAAAAAGAAGCTAACCAAAGATGAAGTTATGGATAAGATTCACTGCGGCCTTCTAGAGTCTATAGGTCTTACTTTCACGTTTTGTTGCACTATCAAAAATGTGTAGACTTAAATACTATTGCAGTTTGAAAGTACCTTCAAGACAGAGAATCACGAATAGTTAGCAGAAAAGAGTTTTAATGCATGGTCACGTAAATGACGCATAAAATTCTTTAAGAATTTGTTTTTATCGCTTGTAGATCTTCCATCGGTTAGCCTCACACCTAATGCAATTAACATGACAGTGAATGCAGCAACAACGCTGTCCTGCGTGGTGATCTCGCAGCCAGTGGCATCGCTACACTGGCAAAAGGATGGTGTAGCTGTTAATGTTTCGAATTATGAAATCAAAAACAGTTATATGCCTGGTTTGTTTTCTTCTCATGCTACTTCAAACTTGTCCATTCTGGCTGCTAAGAAATCGGATTTTGGAATTTTCGAATGCATTGGCTTGAATGAGATTGGAAATACCAGCAAAACCACGGACGTTGAGATATTTTGTAAGTAATTTAGTACGGTTGTAGCTAATTTCTTTCTATTCTTAGAAATTAACTCATATCGCAACAGAATCATAGCAAAATACACCATCTTTGCACCACAAAATGAAACACACCACTAAAGAACACCACATGCCACAATCCTGCTACATGATTGAGCCTACATGTCTATCTGTCAAGCTCTGCCTCACACCTTCGTATCTTGACAATTATTTTAGATAACTCCTGATTTTTTTTGTCTTATCTGATTTTGATCTTATCAGAAAGGCAACGGAATACATTACATAAAAAGCATTGATTTGGCGTATATGTGAAAAATATATGCAATATACACATACAAATATAAAATGAATGATGATGTTCCAAAACAAAGTCATATGTTTTTATAAATTTTGTGCCCGATTTACAGAAATCACATTTTAATGATCTCGACTGATAAATATTATGCCCTAGATAGGATCTGAATTTGTACTACCCCTTTCTCTGAGAAATACAGGCTTGAAGTCGAAGCCGAGCAGGAAAATGAAAGTGCCATTGGGCTTTTTTCCTTTAAAGCTTTCTCTTGGTGCTGGACTTTCGGCTTGGTTGTTGACGTAATTATCATGATACAAACAGAAAATATATAAAGTTTTTACGCATTGCTAAAAACACCTTGGATATTAACTCCTCATCTTTCAACTTCACTGAGACAAAAGCAATAGAATATACAGATCACTGTTTACTGTCATTACAAAATCAATTTTTTATTTAGTTCCCCCAGAATACACAGAGCAGTTATCTCCAAAAAAGCATCTCTCAGAAGGAACTACTAACTACACATTTGTTTGTACTGTCCGATCAAACCCAGTGGCATCAATATCGTGGTTATTTAATGGTACAGTTATCAACTCCAACTCAGCTTATGCTGTCTCTGAAAGTCAGAACATCACAAGAACATATACTGAAGTTACAAGCAAACTGTTCATCGATCGCGTGTCTAAAGAACACTTCGGAAACTACACGTGCGAGGCTAAAAATGATGTCGGAACGACTACGTCTATGCAACAACTTATAATACAATGTAAGTTTGTTTGCCATCAATTTATTTCTGTGTTATTAACATTAACCAGGAAGAAGTAGGTGCTCCACTATAGAAAGTGCTACAATAGTCAGCATTGCGAAAATACATTAATTGAATGCAAATGATAGTTTTGTTACACGTTCCAATATTAAAGTCAGAAAGCAAGTGTACACACAAACAATTTGAACTGCTTGACAATTGTTTCAAAGCAAAATATTGCCCATCTCATATAGTGGGCCAGTTTACTGTAATTCTTTAATACAGAGTAAACCCTACACAGGCTGGGGGGGAGGGGGGCAATGGGCCTGCGGGTAGAAACTTACAGACATAGCTTCTAAACCACTGAGAGTTTCTCAATGAAACTCCCCAAATTTTCCTTAAATAATTTTAGAATTACATTAATGCAAAACTTTTATGTTTGGGAGCACTCATTCTGATGGCGTCATCATTTTTCCTTATATGGTAAAAAATTCAATTTACAGTTTCTATGAAAATATTGCTCTTATATGCCACAGAACGTTCTATGGTACAAATGCATTCTCTATTAACATTGTTGAATACAATATATCAACTTTAGAAGGTTGTGCGACCACAAAATGATGCTGTGAATTATTTTACATTTCTAAGCATGACGTCAACAATTGCTTACGTCAGCAGATCGGGGTCACATGGCAGCACAACTCAATGTCAAAAGATACAGAAGATTAAGTCTACAGAACATGTTGATGTACAATTCTACCAAGTTTCGTGATCTTAAGGGTCAACACAAAGATTTTATAATGGGGACCCCCCGCCAACTATATATGATTAAAAAAGCTGAGCCTTTGTAGGGTTAAACAGTTCAAGTCTCCATATAACAGATGTGATACCTAAAATTTTCAAATAAACATCTGCTTAAAAAGAGTCCAGATTGGAGATAAACTTCCAAAAGATGTTCAAGATGAGTATCCTTCGTACGAAATACAGTATTCAGCTTAATGTATTATTTTGCTTCATATTCACAACTCCTTTTGTTTATCAGGTCATTGACTGATAAAGAATTACAAAAGCTTAAACCTTATTTGTTTAGATATTATCTGTTTCGTTTTTTAGACATGCCATTTATCACACAATCCTCTCAAGGAGTTTTAATAGTCAACGAATCTCAACCGATAGATTTATTTTGCGAATTCCAGTCGAATCCTAAAGCTGCTGCATATTGGAAAGGACACAGTGCCTCCCTTGACATGAAAATACAAAATTCAAGCTATTTACTTACTTTGCATTCTTCTGCACAGTACTTCACAACGAGAGCAAAACTTTATATGGCAAAGGCAACTCCTTCCGACTCTGGATTCTATACTTGTGGTGCAAATAACAGCCTTGGCGTGTCTGAAAGAAACATCACAGTTATTGTCAAATGTGAGTAATTCATATTGATAATAACTTGCAACTTTTCTTTTGCAATATTTTCGGTATCAAATGAATATCGCTTCAAGAACATATAACTATAATGCCAATATCATCACTTTGCCAACACCAATACTTATTCAAAAAACCAATATTATTGCCCATACTAACAGAAATACCGATATCAATCTATTCCCAAACGATCAAAGCAATACCAATAAGAAAACCAATACCAATATCATCACCAAAACTAATTCAAGTATACGAATACCAATACGAATACGAATACCAATACAAATACTTATACTAATCCCAATACCAATGAATACCAATACCAATACCAATACAAATACCAATACCAATCAATACCAATACCAATACTTAGCTATACTAATCCCAATACCAATACCCATACCAATATACACATCAATATCGATATCCACATGAATATGAATATGAATACGAATATGAATATGAATATAATCAACTATGGTATTAATATGTAGCAAGAGCAATACTCTCAACCAGTGCCAATAACCAGCATTTTTTCAAGTTTTTATTGAAATAGTTTTTTTTCAAAACAGCAAATGCTATTTTTGGGTGTTTAAATATCAATTTTACCTCTTCCAGATAAACCAACCTTTATGTCTGTCTCACAGACTCCAACTGTGTTAACAATATCCAAGAATATCACATTACATTGCACAGTGAAGAGCAATCCACCAGCAACCATCTCATGGTATTACAAAGACAATCTAGTGTCAAGTAGCAGAAGATCTGTAATAAAAAATACAGTTCAATCTCAAGACCAGTTTCATTCTGTTACCACATCTACAATTTACCTTTCTGATGTTAATATGAACCATACTGGAAACTACACTTGCAAAGCTACAAATGAAATAGAAACAGTGCAACAAGAGTTCATGATCGTCGTACAATGTAGGTTTTAATTATTTAGTAATTACTAATTCGGTTGAATATCATAAGCTGCAATAAGCAGAATTTGAATTTATATGTAAACTACTACAGTATGGAGCTTTCAAGCTAAACATAACCAGATGATAAAATACACAAAAATTAATGGCGCTCGCCTCCACACTAATATATTGTGGCACTTGGTCGAGACCAGGAGGCAGTCTATATCTTCATTGTCGAGAGCAGCACTTCTCGCAAACAAATTGTTTAAATTGTTGAAGACTAACAGTAGCAAATGGTGGAGCTATTGTTAGGCTTGATATAAGCAAAAATAGGCATGCACAGCGGTTTCCTATAAAAAACTACTTTATCGGCAGGCTATACCCCCAAGCAACTTTTATTAACATAACTGACTAATTTTCGACACTTGGACTCTATTTTCGAAGTCTTCCAGACAATGAAGAAAATATCCGAGAAATTCTTCAAATGGATCCCGAGCAATGTAACACATCACCACACAGATTTTACGGCGACAATGAATAAACTCACGGATTTTAAATTTTTAAGAGCTAATGCAAAATTAATCTTTTCTATGCATCTTTGTGCATATTCAAATGCTGTGCAGTATGGGCAATGCTTCATTCTGAGTTATCTATATATTCAAAGCGATGCACATACAGAAGCGAACTAAATCGGAAATTCTTAGCTTGTTAGTTTGGTAAAATAGATACCCCGTGATATTTCATATTTTTTGAACAGATGCCCCGAGAATAACATCAACATTTGGCTTCGTCGAGAATGTAACAGAATCAAGCAAGCCATACTTCTTAGAATGCCTTGCTGATGCTAACCCGATGCCAGTTATCGAATGGCTAAGAGATAAAGTTACTCTTTCAAGTAACATTACAACAACTATAATCAAATCAAACGATGCAGGGAGTTATCTGAGGAGTAGACTCGAATTCAAAGATGGCGTCAAAAGAAAGGACCATGGTGTTTATCAATGTAACGCATCAAACATCATCGGCAGTGACGTGAAAAGTGTTATTATCAATGTCTGGTGTAAGTGTTTTCTTTTGACTTTGATTTTTCATGAAAAGCTTTTTTGTCTAAGTAAGTGATAAAAAGGGCACATTTGGAATCCAATAAGAATTAGATGCTGGTTTGTGTTTGTGCCACGTTTTTGTGGCACTCCTCAGAGTAGAAAAGTTCGAGACAGAATTTGTACCCAGATGCGGACCGAAATGCACATATAAGCATCAATCAGAAAGGTGAAGCTGGATTAGCAATCAATCAATTCAATCAATCCTTATATTTATACTCTAGCCTATTGCGCTGATATTCCAGGGTGTTGTGTTTGGGACCTCTTCAGATACGCTTTAGTGTTTTTTAATGATGGTAAGTTGTGTATTTCAAGGGGAATGTTATTCCAAGCTTTTAAAGCAGAAAAGTGGAAACCTTTTTTTTTCTTTTTTTCTTCAGGCATTGCAATGATCTTGGAATCTCAAGATCATTGCAATGCCTCGTTGCGTAGGTTGAGTGCAAGGATCTTGGCTGATACTTATTCCATAGGCCTTCAGGGCAAATCCTATTCATAATTTTGTAAGTCATGACAGCCCGGTCGTGGTGAATTAAATTGCTTACATTCAGCCAACTATTGTTCCAATTATCCTTTATCTTGGCATTTTGAATTAGATAATAGGCCCTATTTTGCAGGCGTTGGAGGGTATCTGTTTTTGTGTTCGAGAGGCTTCCCCGAATAACATCGCCATATCTTAAGTGACTCTCGATTAATGCATGGTAAACGTTGCAAAGTTGAGACTGTGGGATTATGTTTTTCAGTCGTTTTAATGCTGACAGCCCACTTTATATTATTATATTATTATTAGACAGCTATAAATTTTGAACACCAACCAGAGTCTATTTTCTCACTTTGAAACCTTAATTAGTTCAACTGGTCATCCAGCTGTATCCCAAGAGCTGATTGGTGTTCAGAACACAATATCGATCAAAATCCAGCTTTAACTTTATGATTGATGCACGTCGGTCCTTATCTGGATATAAATTCTGCCTTAGTCAATTGTTTCTGCCTGTTTCTGGCGTTTATACTCTGACGAGTGTCAGACGAAAAAACGTATAAGTATTTCCAAAGATACTCCCGCTATTATGCGCAATTATGAAGTTTTGTACAGTAGCTCAAAGACTGTTTATAACTGTGTATACATAGGGACGCCCTTATGCCGTTCGCACGATGAAGACGTTCATAATATAGTCTGAATATTTGTTCTTATCGTAGATGGGCCAGATTTCCTATCAAACTTAACAGGACAAACAAAAAGATTTAAATCACAAAATGTTAGCTTTGAATGCATTGTTGAAGGTCATCCTCCCCCAATGGTGGAATGGTACAAAGGAGACAAGAAGTTATCTCCTGTTCCAGTATCAACAATTGTCTCCTCAAAAACACGCACTGTCCTGCAGAGTAAACTAATGATCAGCGAAGTTACTAAGAACGATACAGCAGAATACGAATGTAAAGCTACCAACAAAGCCGGAAGCAAGAGTCAAACATTCAGTCTTAATGTTCAGTGTAAGTAAACACCATGAACACCATAAACACCTTCTTTATTCACAGTCTTGTTTTAGAGATGTAAAACTATGATTTGTTTCAGAGTTTTGCCTTGAAAATTCAAATAGACTATGTACAGCGCCACGATAGTAAATAGAGAAAAATTAGATCAAAACGAAGAACAGCTGCTGCAGCAGAGAGCAGGGTGATACAAAATATTACTGCTCAGAGCGTCAATGGAAAAACTCAAGTTCGTAACAAAGAAACGATGAATGACGTCTAAATTGTTTTGCGCCCATTTGGTTTTCATGGCCATTTTTCATATCATCATAACTGTATTGACGGGCGGGGTAGTGTGGAGTGTGGTGGAATGCACAAGGCTTTTTCAATCCCTAGCCCACCGGCAGGCTAGTTCGACTCCTTTTCTCCGACCAGAATCTCTCACAAGTATAGCCATTGTTGAGGCTGCAAGACTAATGGCTTAAGCTTCATTGATTGTAGTAGCAAAGCTGGCATGGTCTTGGAATGGGATCAGTAATCAATTAGCCAATATGCAACTGAAATATCCTTCGTTCAAACAATTCAGGACCTTGAGTATTCGTTGTAAAAACTCGGCTTGTGGCCCGGGCGGAATACTTACACAAGCTAGATAGATTTTCACTTTCTAGTTAACATTTAAATTGCTGTGCAGTTGTATATTTGCCTTGATTTCCGCAAGCTATATACCAAGGGAATTTCGTTTGCGCTGTGTATAATTATTTATCGGCCATTTGATGGACCGATGGGCATTAAACTATGGTCCTACGACCTTTGAATTACAACTGACGACCTTTGAATTGATGACCTTTGCTTTGTTGAGTTTTGCCTTGACCTTTCATGAGCTACGCCTTTTCAATTGCAGACAAACCAACAGTTCTTGTTGCTGCTTCAAATATCACTGCAAACATATCTCAAGAGGTTCAAATAAGTTGCCAAACTGATGCTAATCCACCAGTCGTAAGATACAACTGGACGAAAAATGGTATTTTGCTGTCTGAGAGTGTATCGACTTTATCAATTCAGTCTGTCCAGGTATTGCTTTGGCTCTTGGCGTATGTGCTTTATTTATGCGCTCAGTTTTTTCACCCAATTTGCTGATGCAGCAACAATAATGCAACGGCAATATTAGCTTCACAGAATCACTTCGATCTTGGATAAGATGGCATAGTTTTGTTAGATAAATGCAGGTAAAAATAATCAAGGGAAACAATTTGTCTAGCCACGCTTAAATGATGGAGCTTTCAGATTATTCTTGCTGCCGTTTCTTTTGCACGCACCAACTTAAGAGTTTGTGCCAAAAACTCGTCTTGCAATGTGTAGACAACCCATACGTTATGCAAAAACTGTGCTAAATAAAAGCAAGGTTATCGTCTTATGAAAATGTATATATTTTTATCTAGGAATCATCTTCTGGTGTTTATTCCTGTACCCCAATAAATGAACTGGGTTCTGGAGAAAGCGTCACATTTATACTGCATGTTCAAGGTTTGTTGTGCTTTCTGATGCTGCTTGCTTATACACTTCAAAGTGATATGATATAGATATTGCTATTGATATTGCTATAGATATTGCTATCGATATTTCAATCAGGCTTGTATTTGGTCTTTCAAACAGATCTGACTTATGGTTGACATCTTCTTTGATCTGGAAGTATACGTCTTTTGAAAACCAGCAAGTTACATAGCAAAAAGTTAAGGCTTAGAATAGAATGATATCAAGGTAAACGCTATCAACGATACTAACTCAACTTGATCGACGATTCTCAACTCAATAAACGAGAACGAACAACTAGCAGCAAACTAAAGTCACGAGACAGTCTTATGATAAACAATGAAAGAATGTCTAAGTTTTGACAGTCGGGATTGCCGTGTTTTGAAAGAAATCCGAAGTGAAATGTTTTGAGGTAGTGTGGCCAACTGAGTTAGGTTCGGCTGACTATTGAGAACCGTGGATTCAATCTTGTCGTAACCACTTTCGCAAGTCTAGAGGCAATGCTGTTCCTCCTTCTAAGGTCCGTAAATGAATCCCCATGATTATCGTTGAAGAGTATTATAATAAAATTTGAGTAAAACTCCAGCGTAAGAACTACTAAAACATGAATCATAATCAAGCAAGGGCTTTAAGTATCAAGCACATGTCAGAACTAAACTAAAGCTAATTAACATAACAAACGAAACGCAGCAACTGTAACGAATGTCAAACCGGAAATGTCAATCAAGATAAGAAACATGAGTCACAATTTTGTCCATACTTCTCAACATATTAGTCTGGGGCAGAAGCTGCAGGCCCGCATCAACTGGATAACTGCCATAATCTCTGTGTACTATGTGATACTATATTTTGTTTGTTTGCATTGATGATTGTTGTTGATCTCTCCGATGAAATGAAGTCCGACAGATGCAGCATGTTACACGCCAATTAACTCTGCTCTGTTTACTTCTAAGTTTTGTATAAAAGCTGTCATCAGCAGCGTTTGCTACACGATTCTTACTATTTAATACGATATGAATTTTTCTGAGAGATCTTCAGTAGTCAATGATAATAACAGTATGAGAAAACAAACATGCAAGGACCAGTAGGATATACCTGTTGCAGTACCATAAATGACTTTTTGAATTACTTCACTTTCATACCTGTATCGTAGCATCATGAAATGTTAAGATCTTTCAATTTTTCTAGTACCTGCAACCATAACATTACGGCCAACATGCAAGCAGATTGACGCGAAAAAACTCAATTGCACTTGCAATGGTTATGGCATTCCAACTCCTATAATATATTGGACTAAGAACGAGAGAGATGACGTCATAGCAAATGGGACGTCATTCAGTTTGGCAATAGAGCAAGGTAACGACGGAAGGTATCATTGTCATGTGCAAAATACGTTGGCGAAAGCAACAGCAACATATGGTGTTTTTATATATGGTGAGTTGGCAGCAGTTTTTGTGATGAGAATCCTGTGTAGCAATATAAATTGTGAGACTACAGTTGTGAGAGATAATTGGCCAGCACCATTTTAAGACAAGTAATTTCGGTGCACGCATAAATGATTTTACTCACTTGCAAGAACTAGAACATCCATAGACTGAACTGCATCTCTACATTTTGTTCGCCCCTTAGAAAAGTAAATGAATGGCACTCCCATGTGATCTCTTATATCTTCTCTTTTCTCAATAATTTTGATGCCGCAAGCTATCAAAGCATAAATATAACTATTTAATGCATGCTATGCAGTTATAAGCGCGTCAAACTGGAAGCATGAAAACTTTGTTTCTTTGCTTCTTTGGGTATCCCCTGATATCTGCATACAAATGCGGTAAATTATCTTATCTTTCCAGGAAAGCCGGTTGGAGACTGGACAACATGGAGCAGTTGCAATGAAACTTGTGGCATGGGATATCAATTGAGAACTCGTGTCTGTAACATCAGGCCATGTACTGAATCACTGGAAGAGAGAAAAGAATGTAATGGTACTTGCGTTGGTAAAAGAATCAATAATATACCAAGTGCGAAAAAAGGTAAACAATAAGCACCAATCCTGTTCTTTTAAGAATAGTTGGTTTAATAAGACAGACACATACACATTGGGTATCGAAAAAAGATAAGATTTGTGTCATCTGCTATATGGGTAAGGTACAAACTCGCCACCATTCACAAAGAACAGACATGAAATATACCTTTACGAGACCAAACTGAAAAAACCGCAATATTATTTAGGTGCCCATATGGCTATTACCAATGATTATTTTTCTTTTAGATACCTGGGCAATTGTTTTATATGTCTTGATACCAGTACTGGCAGTATTGTGCATTGTTTTGTTTGTGTGGCTTGCTAATACCAGAGGATGCAGGTTGGTATCAAATTATTCATACGCTGTATACCTGATAAGAGAGAGGTGATTTCTAAATACCTCGAGTTTGGATCAGGGTTGTATGTAAGCTGAGCACTCACTTGAAACAGTAACTGACTAAACTTCGCAGGCAGTTTCTTAAATAATATCACCCGCATACCAGCGGTTATTGTAAATGCTTGTTGGTACTTGATTAGTATGTGGCCTGAGAGACAATAGCTACGGGGGATAAGAATACGAATGCAACTTCATGCTCGCATGAAAATATGCCTAAATTTGGGGCCAGCCTGTTAGGACAGAAACCATAACCTTACAGAGTAGGCAAGCACAAGCCGCAAGCCTTGGCATTCGTTCATAAGTTGAAACCCTAACTATCTCTTGAGTCTTAAAAATCTAACACGACTTTTTTATTTATACCCTTATCCTGCCACTTTTTTAAAAAGTCGCATATTAGCTTTTGCCCAAAGATCATCGCAAAGAGAATTTCTTAAGAAGATTTTCTTAATGTTGGGATGCTATGTTTCACGGCTCTAGAACTCTTTATCAAGAGCCATTTGCCGCTTTGAGGGATGCTTCCCTTCGTATACTACTCTACTCTAGATGTTTCACCTTCTGCTTGTTCATCACCCACAAATAAGATTTTAGAAGAAGCTCCAAACCCCTTGCTTACTCCAATCCCCCTTACTGCTGTTAGAGTCAACAGTCTACTCGGAAATCACGAAGAAGCCTAACTCTTGTGGTCGCATTCTTCCCAAGACAACTGTTCCGGCTTAACCCTTTGGGGCATTCTAGAAATAACAGCGTAGCGCGTTAGGGAGGTAGCGATTGATGAAATCTCTTATTACGTACAATACATATGCAATAACGGTTTTAAGTACAATTTTTTAACAATATGCAGATCTGGTATTTAATTTGCTATCGTGTGGTCTGGTGGTATAATTTTCGCCAGCGAATTGGAAGGCTTATGATGGCAATAGTCATACCACAAAGTCACACCAAAGGCCTAAAAGCTGTCCCCTCTCTAGAGCTATCCAGCGCATGCCATGAAATAAAAATATTTCGAGGGTACACGTTGTCTTCGGGTTAGGGGTATGAGTCGCGCCAAGCCGATTTTAGGCAGCATACATATGTAATGGATCCTTCAGATTACCTAGGGCTTCGGGTGACCTATTCCATTCCTTACAGTGTCAATCAGTATTCTTGTTTTCGTTATTTAGGAGAGAAGATAAAGAGTTCATAGTTCCTTTGAACAACAATTTATCACAACCTCCATCTGTAAGAAGCATGCC
>JAADKT020091109.1:0-17697 GCA_011763395.2 Chrysaora chesapeakei
CTATGCTAACTAACTAACGATAATTTTTCAAGAACATTTTTAATTTAACATTTACTTTTTGATTTTTGTTTATAAAATTCCTTGAGCAATATATTTTTATTTTTATATGCGGCGACTAATATTGATACTATATTTTAAATCTAGAGTCAATTTCCATTCGAATGAGACCAAACAATGTTTTGACAATTTATAAAATTTTTTCGATGAATTTTTTACCCTGGACATGACGCATCTTCTGCGGATCATAAAAAAATTGGCCAACACTTGGAAGGGGCAAGTTTGGCTTTTTCCAGTCTTCTTTCACCATATAACAAGAAAATAAAATAAAAACCCACATGTACTCGATGTCAAGGTCATCCTTGAAATTCGCATTTGGCCACCGGACTACAAGTGTAAAAGAAGAGTAGCTCTCTTTTGAAACTCAAAAGTGATAGAAATATGTTTTAATATTACTTTGGTTAGGAAGACTGTTGTAGTTAAATAGATGGTTCTTTCAATGGCTATCATTAGAACCACAGAGGTAGCTACGAACAATCTGTTCAAGAACATGAGATAGTGCATTGTTTCATAGAAGGAAAGACATGTGGGACCATAACCTGTATTTTTCGATATATCAGCAAGCCAAAGTGGTAAAGGAAATGACCATTCAGATGGACTAATGGTAATGAACATGGATGGGTAACCATACTGGTCTACGACATCAATTATTTAACGATGCTGCCATTTCCAGTATCCAGAACGAAACGGTTTATTGTCCAGTGACTGAAAAGCAGATATGGTATGTGCAGCAGCTGAAAAATGCCTACTTGAGTTTATAGCACCTGTTACAGTCTTATAAATCCATCTTTCAAATATAAATTGAATAACTTCAAAACTATTACTGTAGTCAATTATTGATGAGAAACACTTTGTGAGAAATTATATTTGCTGCTTTTCCTGTTGATTTTCCTGTTATTGAGGTTCTATACCTGTCCAAGGTTACACAGAAAGAGGGATCGGGTTCCTTATTTTTATCAAGATATTAATCGCGTTTTAACAAGTACTCCCGGTAAGATGAATTGTTGCATGATACGCATTTTGACATATGTATCTGTCGTTTTCATTGTCGAACAAAGCAATTTTTTCATCAGGGCTTTTTTTAGAGCATCACAGTTTTAGAAGATCTGTTTTTTTTCTATATCCATGTTTCATGCTCTCATATTTTCCATATTCAATATTAAATGGCCTAAGCACAAGAAAATGTTCCAATATCGAGCATAAAGGTATAGGAATTTTGTCAAGGGTGGGAATGATATAATGACTTGTGTTGCATGCGCATGTATTTTTGGTGGCACACTTTTTGCCATTATGAAAGTTTGGAAGTAGTTTTTCAAGAAGTAAGCTATGGCAATTATCCAGTTAGTCAATGATCTTGCAGTTTTAATAACATTTTGAGAGGAGCGTGTTGTTGTGTAGTCTGTGTTTTAAGATGAAATGTTATTTAAAGTCTGTTGTTGACGAGAGGTAAGTGCCTGTTAGTTATTATTAATTCTACTTTTATAATTGTTTCCATCATCAATTAAATGAAACTTGTCCCAGTATTTCCTTGCTATAGTTGCATCCCAAGAAATTGGCATGGTGTTGAATGAAGATTTTTGGAGATGAAAAAAATTGTTATGTTGATAATTAAAAATTTAATTGAAGATTCTTATATGCCAAAAGCTGGCTTTTATAATTATAATGCTCAATGCTACTAATAATTATCAATATGTAATAAAGTGAAAGGATAGATTTGTTTCTGTTGTAGAAATTTTTGTTTAAATAAGAGATGAAGTGAGAGTTTAGTAGACTCAAGTATTGAAATCCTTCAATAGAAGTTGAAGAAATTTTCATTATGTTGAAAATGAAGAGTAAAAATTGTTATTTTCACAAATTTATAGGTATACATAAGAAGGTGAGTTATGTAAATATTCCAAAAAATTAGTAAAACAAAGAGTTTTATTGGATCTGTCTTCGAATTTAAATTTAAGAAATATGTATGAGTTGGATGTAAGGAAGATATTTAATAGTGCATTTTGTGAATTGCAATATTAAAATTTGATATGAAGAGAATGTTTCAAAAAAATAGACAAGAAAAGGTCAGAAAATGGACAATTGCAAGATTTGTATAATTGGAAAGGAGGGTATCATAAATTGCTTACATGAATATAATCAAAAATAGGTAGATGTAATAAAATATTTACAACTACAAATTAGAGAAAGTGAGGCAGATGAAATTTGTAATATTCTATGATAAGGAAGAGGATACTTTAAATTGTGTTAGTGAACATAGAATAATATAGGTTTCTATTTATATAGCATGAGAGGTAATGCACACGTAGACAATGTAACAATATATATGTGAAATAATGTAGGTAATGAATAAGAATTATAAAAACAAGGTAACTCTGAATACAGCTGTGAACACATATGCAAAAAATTGTCTTGAATTTCTCAAAGAATCTAAATAAAAATTTCAAAGGGTATTTTTAGATTTCCAGAATTGTGATTCTAAATTCTTGGAGGATGTAAATTAAAAAGGTATGTAAAAGAACTATAAGGAATATACTAATTCATTAATTCATGAAATTGCAATAGTGAAAACCATCCATGATGAATATATTTACGGCTATAAATAAGAGAAGGCGAGAGGGACAAAAATTTAAATGCTGTATGATAGGAAGACTATATTTTGAATTATTTATGTGAACATAGTATGTGATAGGTTTATATTTATATACAATGATAGGTTCTAGATATGTAGATAATGTAATAATATAAATGTGAAATAATGTGGTTATAAATGATAAAAATGAATCACCTTTGAATACAGCTGCCTGTAGCTTATTGTACCTGTGCTGGCAGTTATAAATTCCTGTGTACATGGATAGGTTTGAATTTCTCAAAGAATCGAAAAAAACAAATATGGAAAGGAAGTTGTAAATTTTCTGAGGGATGATTTTCAACTCTTGAAGGATGTAAATTTAAAAAAGCATGTATAACAAATATTAGGAATATACAAAATCATTAGTTCATTTAATTGCAATAGTGAGAAGTATACATGACAAATATATTTACGATAATAAGTTAGAGAAGGCCAGAAGGATAGGAATTGTAATGTTGTATGATTGTTGAAGTGAATAGGCCTATAGAATTTTGTAGTTGTCTATTTATATACAATGATAGGTTATATATATTATGTAGAAATATATCAAGGGAAGAATGTAAGTATAACTAGACATGGAATAAATCCAATGAATACCACTGCTTTCAACAATTATCAACTTTAGAAAACAAACCATTGACGATATAATGACTGATATTGAACTTTGACTTCTGATTTCGAGAGCACTTGAAAACACACCCTACTGCAATGACTGCTAGCAAGAAATGAGGATGATTTCAAGTTGTTGCTGCTATTTGAAGAATATATTATAAAAGAAATGTTACCACTCGCCTTATAATCCAAGTTTCCCATTGCCACTCTCCCACCCAAATTAATCAAATTCCACTTTCGTAGCTTTCATTTATTTTACAGTGAACTGAAACTTCTGTGGTGCAGACAAGTGAGGAGAGAAGAAGGTGGATACATTCATATCATGTTGCAACATAAGAAAACAATGTTATTTATATAGATAATATACGGAAATTTTATAGATAATGTATAAGATGCAACTAGATTAAAAAGCAGCAATAGACAAGGAAAACGATGAAGCAGTAAGCAGTAGATATAAAGATAAATGTAATTGTAAGATACAGCAGTAAGCAGTATAGAAACAAAATAAACAATGTATGAGAAGTCATTTGAAAAAAAGTCTAAGAAATGTAAAGTTATTTAGTGTCTTTCTTGTCTTTCTTCTGATTTTTAATTTGTTTTTCCTTCTCAGGTGTATCTTGCTCGAAATTTATTTCCTTCTTTTTTTTTTCTTTTTCTTTGTTGCCTCCATGTTATTTTCTTTCTTCAACGTGTCTACTTCATCAATATCATCGAATAATAGTTTTCTTTTTTTTGTTGGGATTTTGGTCCTTCATCCTCACTTGCATCGGAGTTGAGCATTGCCTTCAATTTTGATTTAGATGCAGACATTGTCGCCAGTGCTGCCCCTCTCTCTGTGTATAGAAGGGGCAGTAGATCCTTCAGGTTCTTCGTTCTTTCAAACTCCGGTCTGCTCTTGGCGCAAACAAAAGAGCATCTGCATAGCGGTCTTGTTGTGAAAGGAGTTGTTCTCCAACAAGAACATGGATGCCATAGAAAAAAGGGCGGCACCAACCTCAACAGCATCTCGGAAAAGTTGCATTTCGTCTTCTGTTAAGTCCATTACTGCATTAACAAATGTTTTTGCATCCTTCTTATCCACAAAACCTTCATAACCTTGTGAAACTGTTTTAATGTTTCTTTCAAAGGTTGAAAAATCTTTTCAAACTTTTCAACATTTTTTACTTTCATGAAGGAAGAGTCATTTTTGGAATATGCAAGTTTTCCTCTATTGTGGAATGCATTTCCCACATTGCAGTTGCTTGCCTTCTGAGCCACTCACAGCATTCTGGCCTTTGTTCTTCATATGGGGAGTGGAAGTTTTTAGGAATGTGTGAGAAATAGCTCCCACCTTTTGCCTTTAAAGCATAAATTAGTTTGCTCATCTGAAAGGAGGAAGATGCAAATCATTGGTGATGGTAATTTATATGATTATCTATTTATGCTACTTAATAATAATAATAATATAGGCATTTTTATAGCACCACATAACGCTGCCAAATAACAAGCACTTAAAACTAAACAAATGACATACAAAAAGTCCTAAAAAGTAGCTGTATTACATACCTCCTCATCAAATAAAAGGAATTGTCCTCCATTCTAAGTTGTTAAAATAAGCATAATAAAACTACAGTAAACGACAATTCGGTAAATAATCATTTAAGAGTCCAATACGACAATTTCTTAAATTTCACGACGAGTCCAGTTAAACAAAGCTCAAGCCTCTTACCAAGAAAAAGTACATTTATACATCATGATGAATTCAGCAAGGTTTTCAGGGTGTTCAAAATCTTAAATCACATGGTGACAAGTTATCGTCGCCTTCCTGTTCAGAATCCATGCTCTCTTGCAAAAATGTAAATAAATAAGCAGCATATGAAGGGTGTTTCTTGTCTTAAAGCATCGCCAAGATATAAGTTGCCATCGCATACATATCTAATCGAATTCCAATGTCAGAGCAGTGTAAAATGTACATTACCATCTAACTTGCTTGAGTTATCGTCCTCTTTTATCTGTAACTTGATTTCATCAGTCGTGTTTGCTTGTGATCATGACTTGTTTGGGGGTGCTCATCATGTTTGATCACACAAGATTCTTCAAAATCATCTACTCGAGATCGTGCAGCTCTCTTTTTACTCATTTTGTTGTTTTTCAAATACGAATGTTGAAAAAGTCAAATGTTTTAGCAAAGTTTAAGCGATATATACAAATAGAAAAAATCTGTAGCAGTTTGCGAGTCTATATACAGTGATCACTTACGACACAACCAATTATCTTTGTCTTTATCTCTATCTTTTGTTCAAATTGTAGGCTGTAGGCTTGAAACTTTTTAGATTTCTTGATCCCACACCTGACACCAATGTAATTTGGTTTCCCAAGATAGGGCCGAAAACACACAACACACGTTGTTGCTGCTTCAAGGGGCACCAACCCCATCCTCACGACAGGCAAACTCCATTTAGGTCTTTCACAAGCACCTAATAAGCGCCACAGACAACACACAGTAAAACACTTGGATACAATTTACATGCACTATGAGGAGATTATATTTTCTTTATAGATCTCATTTCACTGTAGCCTGTCTTGCGTCGATGAAAACAATTTACTTAACATACATCATGAGGACATTCTAATTTCTTCTACATCTTTGCCCTATATAAGATGTATTGTACGGTGTGAAAAAAAAACAAGTTACGTGTGCTATAAGGACAATATGCTATATATTCTTTCTGTAGTTGATCTCTCTTTATCGTGTCTAGATTGAAAGAAATAATAAGACATTATATATGTTTATATTATAAGATGGTTTTGATACAAAGCGGATTGGCAATCTTGACTTACTGAATATATAGGACTCAGTATTCTTATAATGTTTATTGGATAATACTCCTGACTATTGTTTCTTCTATTTTTCATTTTTCAACATTTGTTTTTAGGCTGGTCAAAGAGAGAAAAAGGACGCCAAAGCTTTGATAATTGCTGACAATGGTAAGTGTTTAACTTCTTATTTACTTATTTGACGCAGAATCAGTGGACTGGTTTTCATAAATTAAGAGTGATAATAATAAATTCTATTGAAAGATTTTGTTCTTCCTTCCCCTATATCTTGATGGATGTTTGTATTGACGAAGCTGACTTTTGTTGATAAATTCCTATCAACATTCATAGCTTTTTCATAATATGTATTGAGTACTATAAGAAATAAGGAACTGGCCAAGATATTCAGGGAAATGACTGTTAACTTGGTCTTGATTGGGATTTTAAGATTTTCAGAGATTGTCATCTAGAAACAAAGAACCTTGAGTGTGAATGGTGAATGGAACAGTATAATTTATCAGATTTTTAATTTGAAGGCTGCTGAAATTAAATTACATGTCAATGTCAAAATTTTTATGAATTTCGGCTATAGTTTTTGGCTTTATGGTCATAGAATGAAAAAGGAACATCAAGATCTAGGTTTCAGTTGGCATTTCCGTTTCATGTACTGTATGGCAATTTGCCAGTTGGTTAAAAAGTGAATTTAAACACATTAATTTTATTTAAATATTTATTTAAACAAGTGTGTCAAGATGTGTTCAGTATTATAATATAGCATATTTGTCTTGCAATGCCCTGTTTACTGAGTGATTTGCCTGGACTCTTCTTACTTAACCACCAAAAAATGTTGATGATTGCTCAGACATTGTTATAATAAAGCCAATTTGAAGACAAGCTTGCAAGTTGCATTGAAAGGAATGAATTGGTATAAACATATCAGGCCATTTGACTTGAATGGACTGTCTTGTCTCTATCTTTTTCTCAATTTTTGCAAATCCTCCTTTATTGAAATCTTCTTTACAATAATTTAGACATTGTTCAAGAAAGTGATCAGGAGGATGCTCCTTTAATTCCTTTGGTTGGTTCTATTTCATGTTTGGTAAGTCTGATTCGTTTTACCCTAGAATTTGTGACTAGTGATGTTTCAGATAATGATTGTTGCTATCTTGAGAGAGGGAAACCAGTCTTGTTCTGAACAGTATAAAAGAGAATATTGGTTTTTGCCAATTTTGAATTTATCAGTAGCAATGTTAATGAACCAGCATTAGGTTGATGGTGGGAATCATTGGTTTGTTATTTTCTGTAAATGACTTGTATTAATGATTATTTTTGTTCTATCTCATTTATTGTGCAGGATATAAACACCAGCTTGCAAAATGTGAGTAATAAAAAATTATTTGCCTCCGACAACATTTATAAAATTGCAATTTAAAGTATAAGTCTGTATTTTGAAAAAAATCGAATCAATCTATTCAATGACATTTTCCCTAATTACGCTGTTCTCAAAATAAAAAAAACATTTATTGTAAAAATTGGTCAATTTCAAAGAAAAAAACAAGCTTACTGCTATTCTTTACTGCAATATTATATTGTTTAGGTTGATAGTTTTTGAGGTGTAGAAAAACTCAGAATTGTGATGAACAGTAGAAAAAATTTTCAGGCATACTTAAAACCTATTTTCGTCTGACACTCCTCAGAGTATGAACATCAGAAACAGACTGAAACGGTAAACTAAGGTGGAATTTATACTCAGATGCGGCTGAAAATTCACCAATCAGAAAGTGGAGCTGCATTGGCATCGCATAACAGAGATTAGGAGACAGGGTAAAACAGCATGTTCCTAGCAATGCATCACCACAACTTTTGGCAAAGGGAGCAACCATCCCGCAACCCACCCTTAAACATGATTCTGCCCTAGGACAATATTTACAAGATTCGAGTGTGCAGAAAGGATTGTTTTTGAATAATTGGAAGGGCTAGATCCTCGTTTCATCTCAGCGTTTTGGAATCTCTCCCCATAAAAACGAAAAAAGCTGGTTTCCAAATTATGTTTGAGGGTAGGTTATTGCTCAAATTTGCGAGGTGGTTGCTATACTTACTGAAAACTGTGTTGACGGATATTAGTAGGGACATGCTGCTTAATCATATCTTCTAATTTCTGTGCAGCGCGACCTACGCATCTGGTATCCCCCTGACACAAGAATTCATAAATGATGACTAAGCTTTTTCTGCGGAAGGCACAGAGTCCTTTTGAATGGATGGTAGAACTTCAGAGTGTGTATAACTAACCGAGGGTTAGCAGCAACAAAACACTTAGTAATGACCCCCTTTAACTTGATTATAACATCGGAACTAGACGCTTCCTATCAAGCCCATTTCTAAGCAAACAGAATTATTTTTTGGGAGCATACATTTTGTCAGCCAAATAACTTGCAATTTTCTTGCAAAAACAAGATGAAATAATGTCCTCAAGGTAGCCGTTTTCAACACGAATTGACCTTATTTTGTCAATTCACAAGTGCCCAGTGAACTTGTGTTGGTGAGGACGATTTACCTTTGTTTTGGACTTAGGAATCCCAACGTATGTAGAGGTTTGTAATGGGTTGGTTTCCTATATATATTGGTGAGAGATGTGGTATTAACCTTCTTACTCTTATTGCCATGGACATATTTCGCACTCAGTATTGTAAAACTAGGTTATCCTTCAAAATTAACTTTTAATGTGGGAGACCATATCAAAAGCTTATCTCACAGAAAGATTGAGAGCCTAACTCATGATGCAGTAACCCTTAGCAAAGTGAAGTTACACTGCATCTGCAAAGTTCTTTTGTTTGTAATAGGCACTCTGAATAAGATCTTTATTTGTGAAAGTCCAGTTTGAACCCTGGACTGCAATGCTATTCAAGACTTTGCTTCTTTTTTTATGTATTTAGTCATATAACAGATAATCTAGTTATACTGAATTGGTTAGAGTAATAATTATTTATGCTCCCCTTAGCATATTTTTCTGATGTTGCATTGTACTTCAAAGCTTATACCTGAACTATTTCATTACAGAAGGGAAAAGAAAGGAAGCCTGCTGATAGCAGTGATGAAGATGATGTTTTGAATGATCCGTTTTACGAGGCTGACTCTTCAGGATCTGGATCCTCTGACACTTCAGGATCTGACGTTTCAGACTCTGATGACCTCTCGAAAACAAACAAAAGAGTGTCACCCATTCAATCAAGCGAAAGAAAGTCCAGTATTAAGGATAGCAAGTAAGCAAGACCTGCAGTAATGCCAGGAGTTAAGACCTCAGTCAAACCTAAAGGTAGTTTTTATTTGATTTTGTTTATTGTTAACTAATTTTATGGCCAGTCTGCCACACAACTAGTGTGCTTTTTATGATCTTTTGTCTAGGGCGTCTTTGAAGGTTAGCTTGTAAACTTCACACTCAAGAGATGTAAAAATTTATTCTTCTACACTTTTAGGAGCAATGTAGGGGCAGTTTAAACTTAGGCCCATGTAGCTGTGGATTACCTTTGCCGACCTGTAGAGAAAAAACCCTGTAGATCAAAGGATCTATCTAGCACAACACAGAGACATTTGTCTTAGAAACCATAACAAGGCATGCCTGATGGTATCATGAAAGTATCATGTGCTAAATGTTCTCGAGCACACGGCCTGATTTTTCACAAGTGACAAAAGTATTGTAATTTTGTGGTTTTGAGCCGACTTCGTCGTTTGACACAACATTTGAATTCGGATATGATAGAAAGAATTCGTCAAGTCCGGTTTATCACCATGATCTAACAAATGAAAGTGGATCATCTTTTTGTTTACTTTTAAATTCTCTTTCTGTAGGTAAAATATTGATGTTTTTTCTTCTAGTAACTGTACCTTTGTTCAAGAAGAATGAGCATGGTGGCAGAGTATATGACAAAGCCCACACCTGCTTCTTCTGCGACAAAGAGTGTCTTAAGATAGCAAGGCATCTGTTGAAAATTCATAAAGACGAAGAGGATGTGCTGAAAATCATAGCAATAGATGAAAAGACGAAAGAGGGCAAAGCAAGAAGGCAGAAAGAGCTAGAGAGACTGAGGCTGAAGGGAGATTTTCACTTCAATCCAAGGTTCTTAAGTGTGGAAGAGAGCTTAAAGTTTTGCGTCGTCCTATGACAAGTGATTTGGTGGATTACCGTCAATTTACTCCTCGCACACATTGCTTGGGCTTTGTCCAAAAGCATGAATTGTGGAGGCACATGGCACAGTGTGATTTCAATAATCAAAAAAAATCCAGATGCAGAAGAACATGTTGCAAACAGGCGAATGCAACATGAGGGTGAAATGCTGCTGTATGGGAGCCACGACTTCTGTACCCAGGCCATGCAAGATTCTGTTTTATCATCGATGCGTCCTGATGAAATCAGCTTTGTTGCCAAAAGAGATGATCTAATCATCCTTTTTGGCAGCTCTTGGTTTGAAAAAAGTGGCTCTTCAAGAGTCAGCTACATCTCAGACAAAATGAGATCTTTATCAAGGCTGCTAATAAAGTTGCGTGAACTCATTGGAAAAGAATAGGCTCACCTGGCTGATTTTATCAAGCCAGGGATGTTCGACAGTGTTGTTGACGCAACAAAAGATCTCTGCATGTTCAATCAGTCTGCAGAGAATGACCATCTATCTTCCTTTGACAAGCCTGGATTGGCGTTGAAAATAGGCCATGCCCTGACAAGGTGTGCAGAGCTTCTGAGGGGTCTTGCGCTCAGACGAAGTGATAAAAATATGAAGGAAGATGTTGAGTCCTTCGTACAACTGATAAGTTCAGAGTGGTCTTCGAAAGTATCATCTGCAGCTTTGAGGAAACTTGGGGACAATGCATTCAAGAAGTCTCCTCACATGCCAAAAACAGAAGACCTAATTAAGCTTAGAGACCATTTGTTGAAGGAAATCCCGCTTACCACCAAAGCTGTCAGCCATTAGAGATGGAACTCTGTAAGCTTGACATCTCCTGAAGGTAAGCTGACATCTCCTGCAACACTGACACTTAATAAACGATGTTGGGCCATAGTCATTGTCTTTTTTATTTGGCAATATTTGAAAAAATGTAGCCGTTGTGAAACCAGAAAATGAGGTAATGATTAATTATGGGACAAATATTTTGTTGTTCAGTTGGCTTTTCATTGTTGTTTTTTTCATGCTTTTTTGTCTTGATGCTGATCGTTCAACCCAAAAAATTAAAACATATCAGATAGACAAGATAAAATGAAAGATAATTAATATATTAAAACTATCACTGATATTCCAATACAAGTTCTTCACAATTATTCTTAAGCAATACCATCTCCCTTTTGGCAATAATGAGTAAACTCTGCATTGTTTTACTCAACTTGATGTGTAATATCAATTTTTTTAGCTGCGTTTGTATGGTGAAGTCATTCTTATTAGCCTAGACTTATTGTACCTTTGATTCTAAGTTTTGCTATTTTAGTGCATAGAAATGATACCATTATTGTGAAACATCAAGTTATGTTACAATTGATGGGAGATTCTTCAGACCATTCTATTGTGATGTACTTCTTGTTTACCAATTATTACCTCACTCAATTTTATAGAATGGACCTGGTTTATATCAGTGGAAAACGAGGGCGGAAAGTCCCAATTCTAAAGGACAAAGCTGTTGTGGCAGCCATTGAAGCATTAATCAAGCAGAGGAACACTGTTGGAGTCTCAGCAGAGAATAAGTATATTTTTGCAGCCCCAACAAGGGGATCCTCAGAGGTCCTGATTGTTTAGCATCTGTTGTCGGCCAGTGCAACCTTATATGCCCTGGGCTTATAAAAAGCACAAAGCTGAGGAAATACATTGCGACAGTATCGCAGATAATCGATTTAAATAATTCCGAGTTGGAATGGTTAGCCAACCATATTGGGCACGATATATCCGTTCATCGGGAGTATTATCGTCTTCATGATTCTACGCTGAGCTGTCAAAAGTGAGCCGTCTCTTACTGGCTGTAGACGAAGGATCTGCCGCAAAATGGCAAGGAAAGAGGCTCAGCGACATAGACTTGAATAGTGAGTTAATTTTGCCCTTCTATTCTTGCAATTATTCTACTTTCAAATCCTATCCTATAGCTATACTTCTAATTTTTCAATTATTAAATTTTTCATGAATTTTCATATTCTTTTCTACTTGAAAAGCTGGGTCCCCAAACTGTAAGCGATTTCTCTGTAAATGATAAATTCAAAAATTCTTGACAAATTTCCTTTGTTGATGAGAATATACAAATTAGGTGTTAAGCTATCTAAACAATCTGCTTATGAAATTATCTGTTTAAAGAATAATATGGTCCATAATTTGGTTTTAGAAACTGTATTAAAATCCTCTATTAGCGAGCGATTCAAGAAATAATCTATTGCAAACAAATTCATATCCCAGGTCCCTGCAATTTGCATTTCTATCCATATATTTCTTATTCTAAGCAAACTAATGGCCAAGATGACTAACTCCTAGACCCTGGTTTTATTTATTAATGAGAAACTAAAATTTGCATCTTTTCACCTTAAATGAATGAGGATTCAGCAGCTAAAGTTTAGTCTACGTACAGCTTCTATTTATAGATACGAATTGAAAATTTACGAAAAAATTATGCTCTCAGTAGAGATTACAAAGAATAAATTAATGCTTCAAGTGCCAGTAATAAAAAAATTGTATTTGTGCAAAGTTCAGGTTAATTTTACGACTTTAAAAAGAAACGGGTCAGCAGCTTTTGCTTACATAAACTGAATTGTTTTCGTCATGCTACAAACCTCAGTAACATTTATTATTTTTAACATTTGAAAAGGTGCAAAAAAACTCCTTACCATTTCTCATTGCTTTTGTTGAAAACATTGCTACTGGATTTCTTACCAGTATAGATATTCAAACAATGTTTGGGGCCCCTTAATACGTTTGGAATTCCTTTGGACAACAAGAAGATCGCAAGTTTCACGGCTGAAGAAAGTGTGGTACGCAAAAGTGCCGTGTTTATCTAATAATGTCGTGGCTTGACAATTCCCTCCTCACCATTCGAAGATCAAATGAAAAAGACCATTACTAAGTGTTTCGCTGCTGCCAACCCTATATTAGTTTTTAGCACTCGGAAAGTGCTGCAAGCCTTACAAAAAGATTTCAAGCCTGCCACACAGAAAAGTTTGATTATTAAGGAATTTTCGTGGTGGTGTGATGTCAGGTGCGTGGGCCGCACTTCCCAGCGACTAGGAGATAGGGTCAACAGCATGTTCCTACTAACATTAATCAACACATTTTTGGCAAATGGAGTAACCACCCCGCAACTCTAGGCAACAACGTACCCTCAAGCATGATTTTGCTATACGACAACATTTACCAGACTACCCAGAGTGTGCAGAAAATTAGAATGAGGATTTCGAATAATTGGCAGGGCTAGATCATTGTTTCATCTCAGCGTTTTCGAAACTGTCCCAATGAAAACCAAAAATTCGGTTCTTTGTATGCAGAAAGAATTTTGTTTTCTCACTTGGACTCTTCAACTTATTTTCATTGATCTTTGCATTTCGCCTTAGTTAATTGTTTTTGCTTGTTTCTGATGTTCATACTCTTGGGAGTGTCAGACGAAAAACGCTTTTAAGTATAACCAAAAATGTTTCTGCTATTTTTGCAATTTGAATGTCTTTTCTTCTAAAAATCTACTAACATTTATTTCATGTAGAATTTCCGGTTGAGGAAGATGAAGATATTATTGAAGGAGATAATGAAAGTGGTAGAGCAGTTGATGAAGAGGATGTTGAAAGTAGAACTCAGCAAGGGTCTTCTCAAGCTGCTTCTGATTCTCTTAAAAGTAGCAGAAAATCGCAAGGTTTGTCGTATATAATTATATATTACCCTGTTAACATGTGGGGAGTTACCTTCAAGGTAGTTGCGCTAGCATTTTTCTAAACAGACAGCAGGATACAAGCTCTGGTATAAAAGGCTGTTATCAGGGTAGGTTGTTTCTACCCAAATTTAGCATCTATACTTATTCAAATGATACGCTTCTGAATGTGGGTCTTGCATGTTTTTCAAGCTAATTAACAGATGACTGGTAGACTTAAACTTTGATTCCCCATAATTTCTTGTGCTAGTAGATACATCCGAATTGGGATATCGATGAAATTCATCACATATCCTGCTCTTATATCCCGCTATCCTGCTTTGTTTGCATGATCTATGCTATCCAAAAAATTATTAACCTGACAACAATTATAATAATTTCGCTTCCTTGTATACAGGCTATTATGAGAAAATGACTTACTAAGTTAGAAATGTTTTTTTTCCGTATTTTTTCAAATTCGTAGGCGTACTTTTACCAGAATATACTCAAAAAAGGCTCGAACAAGATTGCAACAGACAGCAGAAACGTTTTTGGGCATATTAGGCTTGTAAGCCTGAAAATGTTTGCGCTGTTTATTGCAAGTTTTGTACTACTCAAAAACTAATCAAACAAGAAATGTTTGGTACATTCCCACTTTGGTTTCAAGTACACATTCATTTTCTTCTTTGGACATTCAACCTTTTCCCCAAAATCAGAAAGTTTTATTGTATTTGGTTAGAAATCATGGCTAGAATTTGAGAAACTATTTAGTTTTCTGCCTACCATGTGATACTATGTTTCGTTGTGTGGTTGTTAAAATACTTCTCCACCAGCATTTTCTAAACTTCTCTTCGAACTTATCAATTGAGAGGAAATTTGGTCCTAATAGAAGTTTAAAGTCCAACCCGCTTTGCTTTTTATCTTTACTATTTTAATATTTTCACAGGAAGTAAAAGTGCTGGTCAGCGAAAAAGGATAGAAAGAAATTACGTACCATGGAGTGCTGTGGAGTCGAAGGCTGTCCTAGTTTTTTTCTCGGCAAATATTAAATCCGGCAAGAATCCATTGAAAGGAAAATGCATGGAATGCGTTGCAAAATATGATTTTGTTCAGAAAAGATCGTGGCAAAATATCAAGGACTTCATAAGAAATCACATTGTTAAAGCACAAAGGCAAGAAAACTCATAGACACCAATTGCTACTTTCCTGTCAGTCTGTTCCAGTCTATTTTTTAACATTTAATTCTCAACTTACATAATGTAACATTTTTATTTGCTTCTTGGGATCATTTGAAGGAAACTGGAGACTTTTAATAAATTTGAGTATGAAGAAACAGACAATGAACTTTGAATTCACAGTATCCATTTGATTTTATCAACATTGACATTTCAATAAGACGTTAAAGGTTTAATTCGACATAAACCGTTAATTCAACATTGACAAGGTAAATATGGACTAGTCCATTTTACAAGAGAACGTTTGGAACCTGTTGCAGGTTTATCATCAGCCAGTGAAATTAAGAATCACAATTTGCAAATGTATACTGACTACAACAATAGATAATAATGTGGGAAATATTTACGCGAATAGTGAAGAAACACCAAAAGCTAATCGAGAGGAACGCTATAGGACAAAGGTCAATTGAGGCAAGTAGAACGAGAAGTTGGAAGATGTCTTGGTACGTTTACCTGCTTCTGAGCATTACCATCAACGCCCTACGCGTCGTCAAACTGTGCGCACTGTGAGACACACATCCGAGCGTTTACCTCTTCCAAACTCTTCATCCTTTACCTTTTTCCAGTTTAGGTTCTGTCAATTAGTGAAACAAAAGTTTGTACAAGAAGAAAACGTAAATTTTGCAAGTTATGAGAGAAAAATCAAAAGATAGAGAAAAGCTTGCTCTACAAACCTATCTAAGTGTTTTTGTGGAGCAATCTTGCATTTTCTATAAAACTGTTATTTTCAACAAGAAATTTCCAGTCGAGCAGTTGAATCCTTCTTCTAGTTTTGATGTCAAAAATCAGTGAAACAATAGTCTCTATGAGAAAAAATCTAAAATTTTGCAAATAACATTAGATGCATAAATAGATAGAGAAAAGATTTCTCTACGGCCTCATTTAAATGTTTTTGGCAGCGATCTTACATTTTTTAGAAAACTGTTATTTTCAACAAGACATTTGCACCAATGCAGTTGAATCAGGTTTGTTAACTTCTTCTTCTTTTGGTGCTATAATTCAGTGGAATCAAAGTCTGTATAAGAAATAAATCGAAATTTTTCAAGTTTTGTTACGCACATCAGTAGACAGAGAAGAGCTTCCTCTACAAGCCTATCTAAGTGGTTTTGTTGAGCAAAAATGGACTTCTTGAGAAAAATAGTCATTTGGAACAAGAAATTTTACTAATGCAGTTGAATCAGGTTGCTTTCCTTCTTCTAGTTTAGGTGCTATAAATTAGTGAAACACAAGAAAAAACAAAAAATTTTGCCAGTTTTGTTAGATACAGTCATGGAATGGGGCTTGCTCTGCAGCCCGGTTTGTTTTTTGTGGGGCAAGCTTGCATTTTTGAAAAAATTGTTTTCAAACGCACATTTTCATTAATGCAGTTGAGTCTGGTCCTTTACCTTTTTCCAGTTTAGGTTCTGCAAATCAGTGAAACAGAAATCAGCACAAGAAGAAAACGCAAATTTTGCCAGTTATGGGAGAAAAATAAGAAGATGGAGAAATGCTTTCTCTACAGTCCCATTTAAATGTTTTTGTTCAACAATCTTGCATTTTTCAGAAAACTGTTATTTTTCAACAAAACATTTACCCCAATGCAATCAAATCAGGTTCTTTATCTCCTTCTAGTTTAGGTGCTGTAAATGAGTGAAACAAGAGTCTTATTAGAAAATAACTTAGATTCCGCCACTTAATGTGAGACACATCAGTAGATAGAGAAAGGCTTTATCTACAACCCTATCTAATTGTTTTGTGGAGCAAGCCTTCATTTTTTAGCAAATTTTTATTTTCAAACAGGTATTGTCACTCATGCAGATGAGTCAGGCCCTTTAACTTTTTCCAGTTTAAGTGCTGTGACTCACTGAAACAAAATCTCTAAAAGAAAAAAACAAACATTTTTGCCAGCTCTGTCAGACACATCAATAGAAAGAACGAAGCTTGTTCTAAAACCTTATCTAAGTGTTTTTGCTGGGCAAGTCTGCATTTTTTCGACAAACTATGACGCATCTCTCAAAACCTCTCAGAGTTTGTGCATGGAATATAAATGGATTGCGTAATTATTCTGTTACCAAAATTAGAAATTCGGATTCTAGCAAGCTCCATGATATGATTGATAACAACGAAAATATGTGCATTTCCCAATTAAGTGTTCAGTTTGATCTCAATACTCTTTGTACACTTGTCACTTACTAAATACACTGTATTATCTGCATAAAGGTGTGATTTATAGTTTGCATTCGATGTGACATCATCCATATGTATGAGGAATATCAATGAATTAATATATTCCTAATCTTACTTATACATATTTATTAAATGTACATCATTCAAGAATTGAAAGTCACCCTTCAAGAAATTGAAAGCCACCCTTCTATTTTTGTGTTTTTAGTTTAAAATTCACAGCTATACATGTACATAAAACCAGAAAACAATTAGGCACCATATACACTAGTACTTTATTTTTCTTAAAACAGTAGGAAACATTCCAGCAAATGCTAAATTCTTCAGTTTCCTTCTTACTTTTTTGCTGTAACA
>JAADKT020092220.1:4264-17641 GCA_011763395.2 Chrysaora chesapeakei
AATGCCTTTCCATTTCGTCTAATGTCGATCTTCCTGGAGCAGAAGCAGGATAACACGGTTGAAGTGAAGAAACATCTCTTGAATTTTATAGTCCTTGTTGTGTTACGTTGTACGATCCAAGTTTTACTCCAATGAAACGGTTTTACAGCGATTATATGAAATTATTAAAAGTTAAAGTTAAAGGGAATCGACAGATACAAAAGTGGCTTAAGCCACCCATCAATCAAATTTGAATAAGAGAAGAATAGCTAAATGGCCTTTTTTGTGGGAATTCAAAAAGAGCTGCTTTGTCTTCATGCAACTGACCTTCTCTTAGGCATGTCTATTGCCTTTAATTATGGTATATACTATTTACAAAGGTGACAAAGCCCAGTTATTCTGAGTGATACAATCCAGAATAAAACCAACAAAAACCAGTAAATCCATGCTGACCAAAATAGAAGGTATAACGCACAAAGAACCTTCTCTCGAAATCTGAGGGAATTCCAGACCCTCGTCTAATATTATAAAAACCAAATGAACGCGACCAATCCAAAATGAACTCAACGACCTAAAATCTTAATCTTCTTCATTGAACTATGACAAGGGGCAGAGCCCCTGCCCTAAAACTTAAACTTGAGGTCCTACTCCTAACTTCGACAAATCCAATTCCAACCAAACTGTTTTCTCACAGCGCAATGTACTTAAGAAACTCAAACTCGCGTAAGCAACATAATCAACACATACTTAACAAGTTAACTCTACAGAAAATCTAAAATGGTACTGACTCACATACATAGTTTACAACAATGAACACATTGAACACATACTACAACACATCGATTCGTGCAGCTAACGCCACCTTGTAAGACTATTTTTTCATATACTTTATGATTTTCACAGAATTTATTCCTGATTACTGGATTTTCGCTATTTTGGTCGTTGCAATTTCGAATTCTTGATGTTCGTAATTAACGTTATCTAGATTGCACCTGCTACTCATTTTTTACTTATATAAGTTATAATTATGCTAAATATTTGTGCATTGCTACAAAAATAACATAGTAGCAAGAAGGGACTTTTGTTTTGATTATTGCTTTTTTATAGTGAAAAGACAAACCTTGCTTGCAATTTTTACAAACTGTTCTATGTTCTTATAACATCTTATCTTCCTCAGGTATGCTTCTCTTGTTCGACAAAGTATTTATGAGAGTTTGCTTTTCACGGAAGCTAGGGAGCCCTTGATTCAGATCTTAAGCACAGGGGTTGATGCCGTTAATGCATCATGTTGCAACCAACAAAGGTTTGTCTTTGATTTGTAATTTCTCTTGACACGACTTTACGCGAAATTTGCCATTTTCGGTTTAAACGTTAAGTTTTCTTCATTCTTCGGTTGTTCTTAGATAACGGTCATAACCCTTCATACTGCTGATGAACAATGTTTGTCATCACTTAGTTTTTTTCATGGTCAATAGAATGAACACCTTGTTTATTCTATCGACTGTGGTTTTTTTGAGAACATTAATTCCATATAAGCCATTGGGGTATTTTTTAATCCTGATTATCTGCCTGAAGGGTTGTCGCAAAGATGATAGTGACGATGATGCAATTTAAATTTTTCTTATCTCCACTCAAAACATAGTAACTGAAGTTACTTTGAGAAACAGGTTAATATGCAACTCTCTTTTTTAGATGTTTTAATTGGTTGTAGCTACGCAGAAACACCCCGCACTATGATTTCTCGTAAAAAGACGTTTACTGTTTGCTTATGAATTACTTCTTTTTTTGTGTTTTTTTTTTTTCTTATAAGATACATAGGTTTGATGCATACTCGGGTAGAAAGTATGCGTGTTTCATACAATTCAGATTGATAATTCATGGCAAGGTTTTGAAGAGGATATAAAAAAACTTTCTTTAATATTGTAAGAATTCTTAACCTGTTAATGCTATCGATGAAAATGTTGGTTAATAGTTTGATATAGTTTATTGGTCACGGATAAAGTGATTTCTAACCCAGTAAGGATAAAAACATACATTCCCTAAGTTATTCTTTTAGTTAGAATTCTGCTCTCAAGTTTTTTGGTTGTTGTTTACCTGATAAGGTGATCTAAAGATGGCCATATTTGCAGGGGCGCACATTTGAGAGGTGTGGGTGCCTACAATGTTTTGATAGTCGTTCCAAAATCGATTACCATATTGGTAACGTCCAGTCCTACCAATGTGGTTGGTCCAAACTTCGGATAAATTTGAAAATTTTCATTATAGGGGCTTTCTGGGATGTTACGAGTAATGAATGGTTATACTGAACCTTCACAGTCGATCTATAATAGTTCGAATCGAGTGCGAGCCGACTCGAGTCGGAAAATAGTCAGTAAAGTAAGTTTCTTAATATCGCGATGAAAACCTGTCCAAGTGCTGTTAATCTTGTATGTTCTATCAACTAACGTGTGAATCTAAACCTATCTTGTAAGAAAAAGAACAAAAACTAAAAAAATTAATAAGCAGTCATGTATATGTTTTCTTACGGTAAACAGTCGTGCGTGGAGATTGAGGGTCACTATTGTCGATCATAACGTCTAGAAAAGGTAACCTTTTTTCCGCCTCTTTTTCCATCGTTAACCTAATGTTGCTGTGTCGTGAGTTGTTATAGTCAAAAAATAAAATTGCGTCCGATTCACAATCAAATAAACAAAAAATATCGTCTACATATCTCCGATAAAACATAACCTGTGGACCCTGATACTGTTCAAGCCAGCTTTTTTACATGAAGAATTCTTCTTCCCCTAAAAGCTTTACTACCCTAGATTCTTCCCCCACATCCTATCAATTTAAGATTAAGGAAGTCATACACATGAGGTTGGATAAGCCATCCCTAAAACAAACAAGTTTTCCATTATAGCCTTGCGCTTTCGTATTAATATTTTTATTTATTTATTTATTTATTTATTTTGTTTGCCGTATTTGATGTCATTGTTGGAATGTATTATCCATTCTCCCCAGTTAACCCATTAACCCCAGTTGGTTTACTATTGTTAATCTGCCTTTAGTTTTTACTGCTTTGTGCTTAATTATATAAATTTTCAACGTAATTCTTTAAATTTAAACGGATGATGATCATAGTATGGTCGAAACATGTCTTTAAAATTAAAAAAGGCGTTTTTGCGTCAAAAAATAATCAGTTTATGACCACCACAGCCAACCTCATTCCCATGAGTGTTTTGAAAGAAATATCCCTGGTAGCTACCTACCAAACGTTTCTGGGTTCTGATTGGTTGAGCTAGAACAATAGAAATTTGATGTGATTGCATACATTACGCTCCGCTCCTCGAAGTCCGAGCCGCGGCGATGGGGCCTTGCGAATTTCATAATAAAATTTGCAGAACAAATTTCAAAATTGACTTTGAAATTTCAAAAGGGCTTTATCGAACGAACTCAACATTTCCACCAAGACATGGCAAATACTACTGTAAGTATTCTGGCTTTCCTACAAGATGGCATATGAATATCTGACAATTCTTTTAATAAGCTGGAGCAAAAAATGCTGCAATCTTCCAAATATAATAATGTACTTAGAAAGAAACACTTGATCTTGCTATTCGATGCCAAAAAAATTGAATTATGGACACAAGAATGGGATAAGTTGCATTGCAAGTGGAAAACAATGAAAATGTCGTTCAGACTTGCAAAACTGCAGCGATTGCAGGCAAATGTATACTGTTGAAAATTAACTTGACTTTGAATTTGATTCTCTTACCTGGAATATTCCACGTTAGCCTACTTTGTTTTGAAGTGAAGAAAGAACCGCAAGCCTTCAGCGAAGAAATTGCATGAACACAAACTTTACAAAAACGTCACTTGAAAGTAATTCTTTCATTAAACAAAATACTCCTCAAATAACCGGCAAACTCCTGAAATAATTCGGCTTTTTTTGTGAAACATTGCCTTCTTCGAATTTCTCAATTGAAAAGTGAATTATTATTGATTTCCCAAGTCGAACGAAAGTAGTATGATAAAGTTATTTATCTCCGTGTAAAATTCTTTCAAGGAGTCACGCGGCCAGGCTCGGTAGTTATGAATAATGCACTGCATTAATTATCATAATCATCCACGAATTGTGGGGTAGGTATCAGGGGTATTCCTGGCTCGCCTGATTAGCCCTGGAAACGAGGTTGCACCACAGCGCTTCGACCGGTAACGGTCAATAAATCGTATTCGAGATGTGACGAGTATCTTGTCCCTTGTGTCACATTTCAGTCTCAATTCCATCCGTCTAAAAAAATAGACAAGGCCCTCCTAAATATAATTGACGTGCGACCCTTCATATTCGAAGCAACAGGTCTGATTTATACAATCACAAATCAGTAGATTTGTCTTGATGATCTCATTTGATGAAAAATAACTGTTAAAGCATTTTGAAAGTAGTTCCTAAATGGAAAGCTCGATTAGCGTCTTATCGTTTAATTTTTTGAATGTATTTTTTGAGTGTAATTGTATATAAAAAGTTTCTTGTCATCAACAATTATGGTTTGGGATAAAGCTTCTTCCCTTCTACTATGGACAATGACTGACTTTACAGTCTGGGTAGGGTTACATGTGTCCAGAAATTTCTTCCCTCAGATTTTCTATACTGAGGTCCTTCATATGTGAATAACATAATGAATTCTTTATTTTGGTGTTTTATTAATTCCAGCAGCGAAAAAGGTATCAAAATGATTTTGGTGCAAGTAGTGAAGCTTGCTTTAGCCGTCACAGACAGACTTCTCAGGAATGCAGATGTTAGTAAAGTATCCTTGTCTTTTGAATTCAATTTTGATTTAAATTTTTATAGTTATTATTTTAACCTTTTCTGGACCGGGGGAGGGGGCTAAATAGCCCCCCTCCTACATTTTTTACACAACTCAAAATGCACGAGACTAAGATGGATGAATCTTCTTGACTTTTTCTAAAATTTATCTGCGGACCTTGTGATGTGGTAGTTTCCATGGTTACTAATGCACACTTACCACAGAACCATGTTGAAAATTTTCACTATTGGACCAACGAATTTCAGTACAATTTCTTTGATAAAAAAGATATCTTCATGAAACTTGACAAATTTAGAAAAATTAAGACTACTGATTTTGCGTCTCTGAGTTTTATTTTAAATTAAATATAGCTTTATGTATATAATTTGAAAACTAGTTGAAATTCATCAAAAAATCTTCTATTGTTTCGTAATCTTGTATTATGCAGAAAACTAAACGTTAAAGTAAAAAATCTTATCATTTTGCTATGTTTATTTCCAGCCTAGTTTGGTTCCTCCATTTGAGAATGCAATTTTATGCCATTTTACAAAACAGCAGTCAGATATAGATTTCCTGCAGCCGACTGGTAAAACTTTCATATCAATTGTTTCTTGATTTGATAATTCTACTTTTTCTTGAAATAAAACTATAATTTGATAATTAGATTAGATATATATTAGTAGGCAATCTTGCCGAACTTTTTAATGGAATGACAATTATCTATCATCGAGTTGTTCTATTTTGCGTTCATGTTTGTTAGCATGAAATTAGAGATACCAATCAACTATGTGTCGCTTAATTGTGCATTAGTCTCTTTTATTCAAACTGACTTTCCTCCTTCTATCCTGTGATTGCCACTGGTCCCATTTTTTTGCATTTGCTTCCCGGTTTTTTATGTATTTATTGACTTTACATAAAAAGTAAAGTGTGTATCATAAATTGATTATATTGCTTCCTTTCTTCTATCGTTCTAGAATCATATTCTCTACCAACGGTCATTGCAAACTACATATACCATCGTCATGATGCAAAGCTTCCTATTTTGGCTGTTATGGTGCTACAAAAGCTTTGCCTTGTTAGTTCAATTTCTGCGGGTTTTTTTTATTATGTAGATTTCTGCTTTGTCGTGCTAATGGGCTTATTTTTCAAAGGACCTTTACTCTTAGAAGGGAATCGACAATGGTATATTGGGCATTCAAATCACAATACAACTGGTCACGGTCGTGATCTTTCACTCTGCACAGAAGAGTCAGTGCAATGTTCATTAGCGAAAGACAAAGACGTTATCTCAGATCAAAATAGATCTGGCATATGCCACATTTATGGGTGTCGATTCCCTTTTAACTTAAAGTTGTATTGTTAGCACAGTAGTTGTATCACAGGTTTCTTGCGGCGTTTCTTCTACTATGTTTTTATTTTTGGAAAAGTATTCTAAATTATAGAAATTTTCATATAAGCATTAAAAATCAAATATATCGATTGAAAAATTCCCCTTGCCATGTTGTAAATTGCGATGATAAAATGAAAATTTTCCTTTGATAATTCAAGATTGCCTTACCATACTTGATAAAGCTAGTTAATGAAAATGTGCTGCCTTATAATATGTATGTCTGCCTCGTAGTTTATTGTGACGTTTTTATTTCCTAGGCCTCTTCTGTATCAATTTTGGCAAGTTTTGGTAAAAATGCAACTGCCCTGAGAAACACATTTGTTACAAGACTGTCTAGTGCTATTGAGCCTGTGAGGTTGAAAATCGCAATTTTAGATTTTCTAACCTGCTCAATTGATTCTCAACCCGGAATTATTGAGTTATTTATTGATCAAATCAAATCTGGCATCGATGTAAGTAAACCGGGGTTCCTTTCATTCTATTTTTCGTCTGTAGCTAATGCTTTCTATTTCATACTTACAACGTTAATGTGCTTTTGACTGTAATTTTCCAGCTGCGTTGTTTTTACATTATCGATATTTTACAGTATATTATCTAGAAATCGTCTTGTAGCTTGTCAACGTTGCAAATTTCGCAGATTTTCCGGGAACAACTTTTACATAGATAATATGATTCATTGTCTCTGGTCTGTGCTCGTTGAGCTTGCGTAGAGCCATATAAAGTTTTTTCCATCGAACTAGAGGCACGATAGAAGAGCTCCAGCCAGCTCCCCGCTAAAATTGAAATTTCAAACTGATTCGTGAAGATACTTTTGAGAAGGAAGGTCTCAACTATTGATGTCTATTGAAATTTTGCAAAGGATATCCGAAATCTGTCATCCGTAGATCTTGTACAGCTTTTTGTGAATGCCCTGAACAGCTGTGAAAGCTTGCCTAGCAATCCGTTATGATATGGTTGCGTTATCTTAGAAGAGTCCAACAAGAAGAGGGATTAAGAGACTTTTCTGGCCTAAGAATTTTTGTCAGAGAGCATTCCACGAATGGCGTTTTGATCAGAATCTTCCTCAGGGTGTTCAGCGGGCTTTACCATTGATCATCCATGCAATATTTGTTCCTGTTGGAAGAAGTAACATACTACACCATTCACCAGGCACACCAGTCTATGATGAACTTCTGTCTTATCAATTACAGAAGTTGGAATTTTTTGAATTTATCAATGTATCACATTTGCAGCTGTCTGTCAAATCGCAAAATTCAGCACTTCTTTTAACGGCTTTTCAACTTTGAAATACCTGTTCGGAAAATCAGTTCAGGTTCAGTTCGGGTCACGCGGTTGCTGATAAGTAGATGAATCTTGGAAGGACAAATATTGTATATATTTCCCAGGCTTACCTGGTACTACTGACTGTCCTTCGTCATTGAGATCATCATCATCATTACATGTTAATTTTTGGAAAGCCGTGACAAAAATTTCCGGTGTTCGTTAACAGGCAATGTAGCGCTTGATATATTAGCATATTTCTGTTGCTGGTAAAACAAATTTGAGCGTAGTTTGGAAATTGAGATGTGTTCGGCTGCTCTGATAGATTATCCGTAGCTAAATCCGTGCTGCAGGCGACTTTTAGGAGTAAAATACCCCCTGATTAGTAATGCAATCAAACTGTTTGACTCTAAGTTTAAAGAATACGCTTGTTGAGAAGGTTTTCATGATGTGAATAGCTAGAATCTATATTTTGGAACTTGTGACTAAAGTGTATGTGAAATTTCGAAGTATTAATAGCTAAGACTCTGTTATAAACGAAGCTAGAAGCAAACCTCATAACATCTGAGAAAACAGACTGAAATCAAATTGAAAATTAATGTCATACGCACTTTGAAATATGCTCTAAACGCTTTTTTAAATGCTTTGAGTCATACGAACAATGTTTAAGGTTTTCTTATCCAATTTCATATTACAGATAAATCAACATGGGAAATATAGCTGTGTGCCTGTCATACTTGGTTTCCTGGAAAAGCCGGTAACAGTGAAAAAACTAAATCTTTCACAATGTTTATTGGTCTCAAACTTTATCATCTGCTCTTTATCAGCCATAAAACAAATTAACTAGACAATAATAGACGACTATTGTAATACCAGTAGCTATAGCTATATGAAAGGTGTCTTGCATCGCTAATCAATACCCATGATATTCGATAGATAATAGCTATCTGGGACACAAATTGTATGTCCAGATCAGCTATTTAACTCCCAGAATATCTTTATCTGCTATGCATTAAAAATGAGAACCCCATGGTTGGTTGTTCTTCTCTTAGAGCTGTTACATTTTAGTGAAAAGGAATTTGTTCTCTTCAGAGCTGCAACGTGGCTATCAAAAGAGCATCTCTGGAATTCCTTCGGGGGCTTTGGTTGAGTAGATCAGACAGCGCCCTAGCTGTCATTAGAATGAGGTTTGATTCTGTTATGACAGAAAAGTTTATGTTTCTACGTGCTTGCATTTTATCTTGATGAATTTCTTTTGGAAATCTCCTGACTTAAGCTGTCCAACTGACATATAAGTGTCAAGTTTCATTTCAGTTAAGTTTATCACTCTTCTTATCATTGATAGGCCAAATTCTTGGCAGGATATGACGTCACTTTTGCTTCAGACAGATTGTGATTCCGTAAGTTATCTTACACCCTTTTTACTTTATACCTCATTGTACACTTTAATCGTCTACCTTATTGTATCATTTATGTCTTTTTGTTGTTACTATAATTTTCTTATTCATTATCATTAACTTCTGTTGAAAAAATACTAATTTATAAAGCCCCTTCTACACGTATACGGATATTTTGAAAACTGCAAATTTGTTTTTACGTTTCTGCCTTCTATCCACGCTTAGCTGGCCTATTCGGTCATGGAAACGGTTTTATACTATATTGTTGACGGGGAAAACGGGACTGTTTAAAAACGATGACGTCACGCTCTGAATTTCAAACAACACAGAAACAATGGCGCTTCGCTTGCAAGATTTCTGATGAAGCTCTGTTTTCTATTCCCCGATGGAGAAGGTTTCATTTTCGTGTTAACAGATATATATTTGGCAACGCACATCGCGTGGATTTTTTCGAAAACGGGTAAAAAAGTTTGTTTGTTCAAATATCCGTCAACAGGGTCTTTTTATTTCATTTTTGATGGCACCCAATTAAGCTGGGAAAGCTCTCGAGCATTCCTTATTTGTAAGTCTTTTTTCTTAATGATTCCTGTCATTGCAGATTAAAATGTGTGCAATCTCTGTAGACTTTTCAAAGAAATCCAATAGTTGAAACGGTCACCAAGGGTTAAAGTAATTGACAAGCGTTAATTAGGTCAGGTCAGAAACTCTCAAATTCACACTTATTTGCTCTCGGGTTTGCCCTGCCCCCTGTCATGTAAGAAAGACTTCAAGTCACTGGGTACATTGGCCCTAACATAGAAAGAATTGTAATAGAAATACTACGAGTTTGTCCTCTGAACAATAGAACCTGTTTACTGTCAATTAGCAAAGGACAATAGTTTATTTATGGTATCTGAAAGCAATCAACCCGTGTCAGCTTTAGCCATGTCAATTCTCCATAGTTTATTTACAGCCCTTTCGTGATCTTAAATGATTCCACAAATAACGTTCCTGGTAGTATTTTCACACTAGCAGCTAACTTTAATTTCCGGATCTCCTTGCATATTATTCTAGTATTGCTTTCATTTCTTGCTCATTAGTTATCGCATTTTTTTACTTTTGTCTCAATTTCTTCTTTTCAATGTCCTAAACATTTTACTTATTTATCTATCATGAATTTTTTAAAAGGATTTGTTACATGTCAGGTCAATGAAAACTGATGTCAACATGTGTCCTTTTATTACTACCTATAACATCCTGTCATTATCCTGTCAATATTACGTATTCTGTTACGTATTCTGTAGGAAGATTTAAAATCATAATTGTAAAAAAAAGCTATTGTGGTGAAGCTCGATTTCCGATTTTTCATGGTATGAAGGAAGGGAATAAATGTGTTTGTCGTGTTAGTGGCATTGGATGTGTGAATATAAAATTAATTATAGTTTTCTTTTTTGTTATTCTTCAGATAGATAGTGTTTGTCTGTTGAGTTTCAAGGTCTATGTCATCCATTATGTAGGTAGCACTTTTACCCCCTTGCATATTCAATAATGATAAGTTGTAAAGCAGAATTCGGCTAGGTTGACAAGGTTTTCATTAAAATGTTAGTTGTGTTGGGATTCTGGGGTCGGTAAATTCAATTTCATACTTTTGCAACGAGAATTAGTTGAATTCATGTCTTGTGGATTCCTTGACTTAATTTTCCTATTTTTATCATTTCCCTTTTTTCTGTTGTATTATGTGCTAACATCTGGGACAGACGCAAATCTCACTCAACTTTGGCGCTTATCAATGGGGTAAAAATACAATAGCAAACAACATGGAAACCTGCCTTATACAATATGATGACTAGAATACAATGAAGGGGAGACGTAGAAGAAAAGACAATAGAAAGAGAAGAACAAAGAGGAGAGGATTAGTTGGCACGAAAGTTGAGTGTGATTTGCCGCCTGTCCCGAGAGATTGAAACAAACCACAAAGCAAGAAAGCGTCTTCTAGCAAGAAAGCGTAATAGCACTTCTAGGTGTCCACAAGTCTAACATTGAGCCCCTCGTTGCAAACTATCCAACTTAAACTGCCAAAATCTTTCTATAACCCTAGAATCCCCACACATGATTTGCAAAATAACAGCTTCAATCAATCATACAAAATGTCTCAGAAAGTCTACCTGTGGAACCAGTTCTTCCCTGTCAAACCTCCTCGCACATGACTTAGAATTGATGAGCAATGAATCAGAACTGATCCCTAGAAATGATCCTATGCTCACAACCACTTACATGATACCCAAACTTATCTCCTTCCTTCATGAAGTGACAAATCTGACAACGAGCTTTACCGCATATCAAAACAGCTACTGGTCGCTGTCCTGGCGGTTTTTTTTCGATAATTCTCAAGCACATGTTGTTGTGTGATTCATAATAGCCCAAGACCGGGCGACAAGTGCTGAACAGGTTATCAACAGATTTTGGGTGGTACAAAATTTCAATATTGCAAGAAACAGTGGAAACATTTTCGGGCATACTTATTAAAAGGTTTTTGCGTCTGACACTCCTCAGAGTATAAACGTCAGAAGCAGAACGAAACACTTGATAAAGACGGAATTTATACCCAGATGCGGTGCGAAATACACCAATCAGAAAGTTAAACTTGGCATTGTGTTTTAAACACCAATCAACTTGCCAGATTACAGCGGGAAGATCAATAGAATTAACGGAAGAGTCCAAGTGAGAAAACGGACTCTTTTTGTCCACAAAGAACCCGCCTTTTGGTTTTGATGTAGACTGACTCCAAAACCCCTATGTCAAACAAAGATCTTGCTTTGCCAATGATTTTAAAACAATCCTCGCTGTAATTTTCTGCACTATTTTTGTTATCAAGTAAGTGATGTCGTATGGTGGAATCATTTTTTAGGCTACGTTGTTGCTTGGACCCACGGCATCAAAAATTGTTTCTTGGACCTATCTTCGCAAAAATTGTGCTGACGGATATTGAAAGGGACGTGCTGTTTTTTTCGTATCTTCTAATCTCTGGGAAGTGCGACCTACGTAACCGGCATCACACCGCACGAAAATTCATAAATAACCAAACTTTTTTCGAATGGCAATGAGACGTTTCCTACCCAGGGCACTTTTGTGGACCAAACTTTCTATCAGCCGAAAAACTTGCGATCTTCTTGCGAAAGCAATCCGAAACAATGTCCTCAGGATAGCCGTTTTCAATAAGAATAGACCTATAAATTTTTTTGCGGTGTGATGCCGGGTACGTAGGTCGCACTTCCCTGAGATTAGGTGATAGGATAAAACAACGTATCCCTACTAATATCCGTTTGCACAATTTTTGGCAAAGAGAGCAACCACCCTGCATGGGTCCAAGCAACAACCTAGTCTCAAACATATTTCTCGCCATAGGAGAACACTTACTTGTTAACCAAAATTGTGCTGAATATTACAGCGGGGCTTGTTTTCAAATCATTGGCAAAGCAAGGTCTTTGTTTCACTTAGGGGTTTAGGAATCTGTCTACATCAAAACCAAAAGGCGGGTTCTGTGTAGACAGAAAGCGTTTGTTTTATCACTTGGACTATTTAATTAATTTTCTATTTATTTTCCCGCTGTATCCCTCGGGCTGATTGGTGTTTAAAGCACAATAGCAATTCAGCTTCACTTTCTGATTGGTGCATTTCGATCCGTATCTGGGTATAAATTCCGCCTTTATCAAGCGTTTCAGTCTGTTTGTGACGTTTATACTCTGAGGAGTGTGAGACGAAAAAAGCTTTTAAGTATGCCCGAAAATGTTTATGCTGTTTCTTGAAATGCTATCAACAGAGTTTTTTTGTAATTGTTAACTGCCTCATTTGTTGGATTTAAGAAAATGCTTTCATATTTGACATTAATTTTCATTTATATTCAGCATCCAGAAGCGTGCTTGGTAACACATTACGTATAATTTTTTTCTTTTCCCAGTTGGCTTCAGACGAAATAAGATGTGCTGCTATGATTCTTGAGATAATAAGCACGGAACTCTACTATGTTTCCAAGTACGTTACTATATTGATGCTAGTTATTAACTAAGATAGAATTATATGTCGCCTCAAAAATAGGGTTGTTAATTGTTTACTGTTTTTTTCTCTCGTAACAGTGAAGATTTCGATGAAGGTTTTACTGACTGCCTGAAAAGGACGTCTAGTAAGCTCTTTACGAACGTTGTAAAGGTATGTCTCAGAATCATTTGCCCCTTTTTGCTCTCTATCATTTGTTCTCTTGCTTTCCTTTCTTCTCTGAATTGCCTTGCCAGCCAGGTCAACGTTATCTCTTTTAATATCCTATCATGGGCAATAATGCACCGTATGTGTAGCTTAGAAATAAAAAATCATTAGGCCTACCTCAATAATGCAATATTTCTTCTTTCATTTCTCTGCTGCAAGCCTTCGGCCTAGCCGCCATTACTGGAAGTCAAATTCAAACTTACGCGCCTGCGAATGGTTAGCTCCTGCACAGCGTACTTTGTCGTTTCAAAGTTCAACGACCATAAAATATGACTGGGTACGCAACGAGAGCATTTTCTCTACGCGAGGTCTCGTCCACAGCTCGACC
>JAADKT020093331.1:0-17626 GCA_011763395.2 Chrysaora chesapeakei
CGAGTTTCTCGGCGTTTCAGGTCGGAAATTTCTCCAATATGAAGTATCACTCGCTTTCAATGTCACTGGTTTCTTCAAACCCCAATATACTTTTAAAATTCCTTCCAATTTCAGTTCACCTTGAGACTAAAATCAGAAAAATTAGCATGCATAATCTGGCGAAGAATTCTTACCATGAAGAATAAGACACCGTCTACTTGGCAACGGATCTAAGTGGATCCGATCCCCAAAAAGTTCAATACAGGCTTTTCGCTTGCATGCATGGATCGAATCGTATCTGGATCGTAGTTTTCTGGGTAGGCCAGATAAGTGGATCCATTTGGATCCGTTCACGACCCGTTCACGTGTAAACACGATGAAATCGTACCTATATCGTACCAAAAAGGTAGGGATCTCTCCACCTGGCACGCCAGTCTGTTAGGAAACTTTTAGTAGCGCTGAGGTAAACTTACGCTTGCGCAATTCAGAAGATGCTGATTATGAAGTTTTATGCAATGAGTATACGCGAAGGAATTGTTTACAGAGATAGCGAATTTAATCTTATATTTATCAAAACGTGGCTTACTTCTTTGCATGATATTTGAAAAGGTGTTTCAGCATAATAGGTGTTATAAGTTCGCAGCTTTGGAATCAGCGAATTTCTGCAAAAACAACAGTGAACTTTTCATTCATATTGAGCCCTAGAAGTTCCAGAAACATCTGCATCATCTAGAGCTCAAAGAGCAATAAAATGCTTTCAGTAGGAAGAAGATCATAAACCAGCTTTTATAATGACACAGCTGAATCAACATTATCTCAACTTAGTTCAACTTGCACACATCAAAATGATTCGATCTATTGATGGATTGACCAATCAGTACTTAATTTATCTTAATTTGGTTTATTCAAACTGGTTTACGTTGAGTTATAGTCATAGTTACAGTGCTGATGAATTATGAAATGCAAACCTGAATTTAGTTTGTTCTGTCGTTAACCCATCGCCACTGTTTTCAGTTGATTTCTGATTTGCATTCAAAGAACTAAACAGCATGCTATAACATGGAACATTGCAGTATGATTCCCCTTGATGCTGTGGACGAAAATAAACTCGATTAAGTCAGAAAACAGCTGAAAATATCAGAATTAATTTAATTAAGAATACCCTTGTGCTTTATGACAGGCGCTGTATGTTAGTATGGAGTACTCTTTGTTAGTGGGCATCTCTTTAAGACGAAAAGTTAGCTTTCGTGGTTACTGGTAAATTTCAACTCACATTAATGCTGCAAAGCCCTTAAGTGTTCTTAACTTCCAACAAGAAGTATAAAGACGAGATGGTAAAGAGCTTGATTCTACTACTGCCACAACTGGCGTCTTTTTGGGAAGATAGGAAGTAAACATTTGCAGCCATTCACACAAACTTGCACGAACATCAAAATCGGTCGACTGCTAAGAATAAGTCCCCTACTATAGTCACTCGTCCATCGCTATAAGCTGGCATCACGAATTAGCTGGATCAGTCTATGACCCCACAGCAACTTCGAAAAAAACAAGTATGAGTGAAATGACTAAAAAATATATCTAACCTGCGAGTATTTTCCAGCACCAAGACTTCTTCCACATTCTTCACATCTTCGAGAAACATCTTGCAATGCTTTCCCTTTTGCTTCTCTTATTAAATTGCCAGGCGGAGCTGGATCAACTGAAAGAATAAGAAACACGTCAAAAAATTATAGTAGTCCAATTGGATCAGTTCAATGGGGGTATTTTACGAAAGGGCGTCGCTTTACCTTTGCAAGTAGGCCGGGTTTTCAGTATTTTTGCGAATAACCTCGTATCTTTGACGACAAAACGAATGCACGGCATCTTTAACGCAAGTTGACAATATGAAATATACAATCTGAGAATTTAACATGCCGGACAACATATATACCATTCTCGCTTCTATAGCAGTTTTTACATACGCTCAATTTTACGTCATATGTACCTTGCCTTCTTTTCTTAAAAAGAGCGGCCATAATTGCCTTTGAAAGAATTGCTCAACACGAAAACGTCAATAAACAAGGAACATAGATAAACAAAGGAGAGACAAGTAGTATTCCTATGCAGGTCTTTCATAAACAATTAGTAAGATTCATATCACAAGCATAGACTGACGAAAAAACGTAAGATTCATATCAGTTTTGAAAGAGGCAGTGTCCTTTTATGTTTATGACATATTGCTTTAATTATGTTACCAATAGAACGTCATACTACTTGGCAAGCTAGCTGAAAAATGCTTCCTTCAAAACCTTCAGGTCGGAGATGAACTACAAGAGTTTTCTAAGACAAGGAAAGGCTGCGGGGGGATCAATGCCTGATGTGGGCTTGTGACCAAATAAATTTTGGCATATTGCATTACATTGCAGAAAAGCGTACTTGAAACACACACAGAGGTCCTTTTGTTTGCCAACAATCTCAACTTTATATTTTAAGAAATGAATCTTTTTATAATTTTGAAGGTAGAGGATGTTGATGATGACTTAGCCCCTTTTTTAAGTTTTTTAGACCATGCCTGGTTCCCGTTGCAATTAATGTTGTCATAAGGAAATAGATTTATTACATTTCACCCAACTCTCGCAAGATGTAGACAGCAACAAGGAATCTAACAGCAACAGCAACATTTAACAACAACAACACAGCAAGTTACTTCAAAATCTTCAGGTCTGAGTTCGTCTTAAACAGTTTTTAAAGAGAAGGAAAGGTTGCATGACTTGCAGAGGGGGGTCAATGCCTAAGGTGGGCTTATGACCTAATACATTTTTACATATTGTATAGCATTGTAGAAACAGCGTACCTACAATATTACTGAAAAGCGTGGAACCAAAACGATGAAATTCCAGTGCAGAAATTAAAACAAAATGTAACATAAGGCAACTCACCAAAATTAGGTGTTCCTGGTCTGCTGAAACTGTAGCCTCTACCACCTTAAAGATAAATTAGAGGTTATTTTGAAATAAGACCTAATTTTTCCCAAAAATCAGTTAGTATCAACTCATAAAATAAAAAACACTATATACTAACTTCCTCTTATTTTATTTCTGAAAAGATCACCACTATTCCGTTTTTCTTCGATTTCTCTTGCTAACTTCTTTGCTTCTAATAATAGATAAACTGCTTTGGTATATCTCGGCTCTGGAAATGGTCCATTCGAGGGATTTGTTTTCTTCTCTCTAGGGGGACTTGGAGCAACAGGTTTTTTGACAGAAGTTTCATAAGTTGAATTAAATGTTTTTGATCTTTGGATATTTGTTTTTCTTTTCTTGATTTTTGTTGAACTTGTTGCTTTATCAGCTTTTTCTTTATTTAATGTTGGCATTCTGTTATATAAATAAAGATAAATATCAAAGATAATAATAGATGGGCAGGGAGCAAATATTAGTATGAACCATGAATAATGATTAAACACAAGGAAGACAGATAAGAGACATTTAGGGGTGTTAGCTCCAAACAGAAATTCTATTGAAACTCTAGAGTTTTCTATATTACCAAGATGACATAAGAGAACTCTTATGTTATTTTCATATTACCACAATTACACCAGGTGTTTGAAAGAAAAAAACTTTGAAAATATTTGGTTATGTGCTTTGTAAACTTATAGAACTGTGTCTTTATCTGTCAATGACTCCAGTGATAGTGTTGATTATTCTTAATTATGCATACAATTACTTAAACAGAAGTAGCTAGGGCTGTTCAGGGGGGCTACATGTTCCCCTTTTCCCTTTAGTAAATCCCTTTGTTCCATGGAGTTTTGTAGGATTATTTTCAGATTGATAGTAAAGCGGACTGATAGGGAGGATTTTACCTGATCCTTGTTTCCTGATCTTTCCTTTTAAGTTAGCCATGCTCTCTTTTTCCCTGACATTTTACATGTTCCCATGTTCCTGGGACACCTAAATAACCCTCTGCATTTCATGCTCCTTGTGATTATTAAAAAAGTACGACCAGATCAAATAGCAAAATATAATACCTTCTTAATATTCCAATTATTTAGATTAATAAATGCAATTTCGAACAGAGGTAAGGATTAAGAACCTTTCAATAGGCAATCCTTTCTTTGTTTTGAGATTAGCAGTTCAGTTTTAGAAAACAAAATACATGGGAGGGAGGGATAACTCAGTAATAGCACACAAAAAATCTTCAGCTTTGGTAAAGTTTACTTATTTTCGTAAAGAAATTTCTTAATATGACAATATGGGGATGGACGGCGATAAAAGTGAAACAATATTAAGACCTGCTGATGGTGTTGACATGCTCACTGGCTGTCTGCCTTTTCTGCGTTCTGTTTTTAAACTTTTCTGCTTTTATTATCATAAAATAACTCCTTTTCACCCATTCCATTCCTCATTAAATGACTATAAAACTTTTCTGCTTTCATTCTTTTTTTAAAGCCTTTCCTTTAGATTGTTTAGAGGCATTTTTATGCGCTTGTCCGTCCCCCCAACCCAAATCAAACTAAATTTTGTGAAGGGCAGATTGATCGAAGACTGAAGGGCCTACGCGAAAATGCAATAACTGTGTTGTCCTCACCTGTTCGTCCCAACGTGGTCTTTTACTGAAAAAAACTCTCCTCTTTAGAAGAAGCAACTCTGCAATCAAAGAAAACAGTGCGATTAATGATTTTAAACCGTGTTCTATTTACAAAATATGTCCAAACAAAGTCAAAATTTCTTTCTACACGTTTCAGAAAAAAATAGAAACGAGACTGGGCCCCGCCAGAAGAGCCAATACAATAATGACGTAATTTCCGCTTGATAAGTACACATAAAAACAAAAGGGAATTTGAATGGAAAAAGATTAGGAATTCCTGGAATCTATTACTCATATGATGTACTTATTATATTTTTTTTTGGTTTTTGAGTTATTAACTTCCTTATATATAGCATTGATTTCATTAATTAAGGTTTCTCACTGCTCTCGCCATCTCGCCAAGCAAGATTGAAATTGAGACGGACCTCGAAGGAGAGCGTTGTCCGCGACTTAGATCTCCTCAGAGGTCCGCTCGCTTAATAAACTTGATCCTTTCGGAGGGGGGCTTTGGGGGGTATCAAAACCCGAAAACCCGGAAGAAAATTGGGAAAAACCCGAAAACCCGGATGACCTTAGTTTCAACAACTGTTTTTAAGAATTTTACACATCAATAGCCTTTGTGAGGTTAAAACCCGAAAACCGGCACATTTTTTCTACAATACCCGTAACCCGAGCTGGAAAAATGGCAAAACCCGTTGCCCGTTGAATATACTTGACCCGAAAACCCGCACGATTTTTTTGAAAAACCCGAAAACCCGAGGGCGAAATCGGCCAAACCCGAAGCCCGTGAAATCCCAAAGCCCCCCTCCTTTCGTAGTAATGGAAAAGAGCAAAACAAAAGTTATATAAAAATTTCGGCCAAAACAACCCATTTAAACAATTTAAACCTGTTCCTTGCCTATCTTACATCTTATCATTTCATCTGCAGAAATTTCGCTGTCCTAATTTTTTAACAGCAACAACAAATAATAGAAGACAACAACAACCAGCCCGCGTTCATTCAATCCACTTGTCAAAAATGGCTGGATGTGCACGAAGGTGTGCAATTTCTGGCATTCTCGTGCACGAATCAAATGTAAAAACGATCGGCATGAAAAGTTCAAAGTTATTAAGAAGAGGTTTTTCTTTTTCGTTGGTAAGTTTAGGGTTTAATTGCTGCTTGATAGATAATGAAATCGTTTATTATTAGGTCAGATCTGGTTACTCTTGCTCTGCATGTGTTGTTTTTGTACACGTGACGTGTTCTATAAACGTTGTCTCATTTATATGTTGTCGTTTTTTTAGAGTTCAAGAGCAAGTTTAAGTTCAAAATCTGATGATGTAATAAAAATTGTAGAAGTTGGACCTAGAGATGGATTGCAAAATGAATTGGTAAAAAAATATTGTTTTAAACTTTAGCTACCATATCACCTTCTGTTAATATGTAATAATGGTTCCAGTTCCAAAAATATGTATTAACATTTTAGCTAACTAAAACTATGACTTTGATATTTCATAATCATAGATTTATCATAGATTATAAATTGAAAACTAAACTTGCTTTTTTGTTTTTTCCAGAACCTCGTGGAAACTAACACCAAAATTAATTTTATCAATAAATTATCTGATACCGGATTAAAAGTGATTGAAAGTACAAGTTTTGTTTCTCCAAAATGGGTTCCTCAGGTGGGTAATGCATTTCATATTTAAATTTATAGTGATTCTATAGAACTTAAATGCTTTTATGCAATGCATATAAAAGTCAAATGCCCTCAGATGTTTTCTATTCCATAATCAGGTATTAAATGGGGTATTAATTTTTACATATCATGCAGATTTAATTGTTTATGTTGTCATTAACTCCCCCTTAAACCTCAGGGTATTTTCTTAATGAGGGCACAAAAGAGGGAGAATGTTACTTGCCCATATGAAATGACTGGGGGTATCATTTAGAAAGGGTTAACAAGAGCAGGGATATCAAATAAAGGATTTGTGATGTAATTTTGTAGCTTGCAGACAGTGTGGATGTCATGCAACAGATCACAAGGAAACAAGGAGTATCTTATCCAGTACTGGTACCAAATATGCAAGGATACCAAAAAGCTGTAAGTAGCGTAATTAAGAACTATTCTTACCTTAGATCTTTATATTTTATATTTCTTTCTTTTGTTTATGTTTTTATATAGTTCTGGGGACTGTAGATTCTTTTCCTAAAAGAGTAAAATTAACAATGAAAATCAATTTATATCTTTCTCAATCAGCTGAAAACAGGAGTTGAAGAAATTGCCATCTTTGCTGCAGCATCAGAGTCATTCTCAAGGTTATTTATACTTTTTTGTTTTATTTCATTTCATTCTTCATCTTCTTTGATTCCTTTACAATATTTTATTGTTGGTCTGAAACCAGGAACTAACCTTGAAACAAACCCCAAAGAATTTCCAGCCTTGCTTGATAAAAAACGAAAGTGAAATCGACCAGCAATGCAACAGTGGAAATAAGTTTTCTTTGCGCAAAAGTGACCTCACATAACTAGCTGTGCCACTTCGTGAAAATTTGGTAACTGCGGAAGAACATTCTATTTTTAGACAGCTTAAATGGTGAGGATCTTAGAACCAGCTGTGTGTCTCAGTATAAAGCGACAGTTACTTAAGAAAAATGTCTGGAAATTCGGAGATCCGGTTTTGGTTTTTCCAGTTATATTTGGTTGTTCCTTGTCTGTAGTAACGTGCAACAAAAAGTATTGTGACGTATATACGGTATATTGCGATTTTCATGCTGGCATTTTACGAAATGAGAACAGGAAAACATGTCTAAAAAAATGTCAAAGTTTGTAAATGCCTTTTCTGGCGATTCATTGAGAGGTCATCTAGGAGGACACAATCACTGAACACGGACAAATCACTGATTAAAATCACGTGTGCTCTTTGGATTAATCACAAATTAATCAGAGTAAGCAGGTAAGCAAATCCAATTTACGAATGCTACAGCGTAGTTTTGCTGTATTTTTCATTTAAACTGTTGTGTTAGTTAATTACTCTCATTTTTGCTTTTTACAGAAAAAACATCAATTGTTCGATAGAAGAGAGTTTACTAAGGTTCGACCCAGTTTGTAAAGCTGCTAAACAAGATGGCATGAAAATTCGCGGGTAATACCACATAACATTTTACCTTTTTCAACTATTTTATCATCTACTGTCTTCTTACTTTCGCTCGATTTTAAATCTATCGCAATGAAAATTTCTCTTCTCGTTAGATATGTATCCTGCGTTGCCGGATGTCCCTACGAAGGAGCGATCGACCCAAGTGCTGTGGCAAAGGTTTCTTGGAAATTTCAACTCACTTTTATTAGCATTTCCAGATTCGAAATTTCAGTCGATTTCGGGGATAGATTCGGTAGTTATTTTTGTATTTAAAAGTTCATCTACTTTTCTAAAGGTCGCAAAGAAAATGTTGGACATGGGATGTTACGAGATTTCTTTAGGAGATACGATTGGTGTTGGAACTCCGGGTATGTTCTATAATAATAATAATATCCAATGTGATACACTTACGGCATGCTCTTTCACATCCACCAGTCCAATCAAATCTTAAGGGAAGTTTAGTCTGCAACAGAATGGAGAAAAGAACAGCAATAGATCTGAGATAAACAGACGTACTAGTACCTAAGCTGCACCCTTTTTGTTTACCAAATCGGTTAACGTTTATACCCAGTGCAGGTCACATGATCATACCCTTGAGAAATCATTGCTTTTTTGTCAAGAAAGCAGCTCGCATCACGCTTTTCGTGGCATTTTGTTTGGGATTTATTTGGAAGGAATGGTTTCTCGTGAGTTGGATCGCACGATGTAAAATTGACATGGAGCATCTCTTTGTTTTGTGTGGCATGCTCAATTTTCCTTTACAACATATCTTGCAATGGAGATTGTGGAAATTGCAGGAAGTTTTTGCTCCATATCCTGCATGCTGCAATAATTCCTGCAACTTGCCATTCTGTGGAGGTATAATAAAGACCGGGATAGACAGATACAAAATGCAGGATTGCAATGCACTTTAGAAACACATGTGACGCACAGTGAAATGGCCAATGCAGTGATTGAAATCATCGCAGAGGCTAGAACTGAGTTCTAGCTATCTCATACAGTCATTGCACATCAGCACATGCACTTGAACTTTTGCAATGATTACATGCTACACAAACAATTGTTCAGGATTTTGCTGTTTGCGTCACAAATTGCTGAGAAAAATTGCACTATGCAATGCTGGCTTAAACAGCAGTGGCAACTATCCTGACAACTTTCAATATGCTTAGACCTGCTCTTAGCAGTAGAAGGTTTTAAAGGATTAAAAGAAGGAGAAGGCCAACGAAAAATGGTTGTCTTTTAAGAACAGGGTCTTACCTTTCGCTTTCCCTCCTTAATTTTCTTCGTTTATGACTCTTAACCCTGAAATTAAACAGTGAAATCATCATTCCTTGAAATAAAGAATCTTTATTTTTCATAAAGGTTCAATAAATCGAATGCTGGATGCTGTTCTTCAAGAGATTCCTGCATCTCAACTTGCGATTCATTGTCATGATACATACGGACAAGCATTGGCGAATATCCTCATGTCATTCCAGGTACGTTACACGTCTTTACATAAGAATCATTATACAGTCTGGTGAGATCGTAGTCTGATCTGCATGATCCTCTTAAGGCTTATGTTGACCTACGATACAATAGAACTGACGCAAACTAGTTGTAGCTGCTAACTTATGTCGACATGTAAACAACTAGTTAGAACTCATAGGATACAGCTGATGGTGGTCGTGGGAGCCCTCAGGTTGACTGTGACTGACGGGAATCAGTTGTCAAGTAATCGCAGAAGTGGAAAGTGCCCGACCTTCTGGAACTGTTCTCCGAATAATTTTATGGAACTAGTTGCTAACTAGTTGCCAGAGCGCTTATGCCGACAGGTCAGTTACTATAAAATATTTTCAAAAAATCGCCTATTAGGAGTCGGTTTTGACCAGTTCTGACTAATGCTAATGAAAGTGAAGGTGGTGAAGGTTAAGGTGAAATGGTGTATTTAGCGCCAGTCGCTACGATCTCAGTGGTACGTGAACTAATCCAGACCTTGACGCTACCGTAGCTGGGGCTCGATGCCCGATCTCGCTGAGCATTTGACACTACAAGCCAGCACCTTCTAGTGTCTATATCAGTCTTTGGCGACCCGATCATCCGAGTTTGAATCAATGATTAAGAGTTTCTGATACTCAAATATACATTTAGTATTATAAAACTTTGGTAACTTACCAATTTGTTGTAGTATACCTTCATTTAAATTTCTTACAATAGCGAGGCATTCGCACTGTCGATGCGTCGGTTGCCGGTCTTGGTGGATGTCCGTATGCCAAAGGAGCATCTGGAAATGTTGCAACAGAAGATGTTGTATATATGCTCAAAGGAATGGGATTGAAAACAGTAAGTAACTAAAATAAGAAAGCCCATATCCTTATTTGCTAATCAATACAATTTTTGTTGAAATCATGCATTCAATTTGATGTAGGTTTTTTGCCCGAGAAAATCAAACACAAGTACCCTTTCGGTATGCTTTTGCAGAGATTAATATGGTGTACAGTCACAGCTACTTCTCACGTGGTCGCTCCAAAAAAGATTTGAAATAATATAATCTTTAGCGCATAGCCCAAAAATCGTCGTTGTTCTGCATCCGCACACCATCTCTTTGAGGGATGCAAACTGAAATGTTTCTAGGATAAGAATGAATATTTTAATCATACCTGGATGCATTGGTTGAAGGCAGTCTCCATTAATGCGAGTCGTGGCGACTGCTTTGTGCGATCGCTAGGGAACCACAAGGAAATCACTCTCCATTCCTTCACCCTATCGCTAGTGAAATGAAAATAGATTTCCACAGGACCTTCCATAAACATATATGAATAGATAAAAGGTTATTTGGTTTGCTGAGCTTGTGAAGCTGTGTGATCACAAATATCAATTCTGGCCTTTTTATGGCACTTCGAAGAGCCTCTCCCAGCTTCCCTGGGCAGGCGAGACTAGTAAAACCTTCTGGTTGCAAGTAAAGGTCTTTTTGATTACATTACTAATAACTTTATTTGTTCTTCTCAGGGAATAAGCTTGAAAAGTCTGGTCAAGGTTGGCATGTGGATTTCAAATGAACTGAAGAGACCATCACAATCAAAAACAGCAAAAGCTCTCGCAGAAAAATCATGTTTAGTTTGTGAAGGAAAAGTTGAACTAGATTGAAAACTTATGATTTGAAGATACAAAATTTATTTGCTTTTGTAATTATTTATATGTGCGTCTGTGTATTAAAGGGGTCGCGATGGATTTGGTATGTCTCAAAGTAGGATATGACAAGTTGCATTTCGGAGTTATTCGTATATTAAAAAGAATGAAATAGAAAGGTATAACTTTTTGTTATTTTCCTTTTAGCATGAAGAAGGGCAACAAACTCAAATCTGAGTACAAAAATATACAAAATAAAGTTCGTTTACTACTGTTGTGTGGAGATTAATGATTCGAAAATTTCTGATGTTCTTTCTATCTTATCTTCTCAAGACCAGTGGGAAGTTCTTGCCATTTTTCATCTTTCTCTTTGATTAATACAAAACTTTCATCTGAAATGAAAACAAAAACTATAATATCAGAAAGAGAAAAAAAATAAAAACCAAATAATTACTTCTCTTAAACATTTCTTTTCTACGTTAGTTTTACAAACCTTCATGTTCTGCTGTTGATATTTCTTCTTCGGGAACAATTACGTCTGAAAAAGCGTAACAGATTGTTAGAAAATTGCTGCATTTAGTATCATTATGCACAATAATGATCAAATATTATATAAAAAAATCAAATTGGTATATTGTGACTGTCATGTGTACCTTCATTTGGTAAGCAGTCTTCTTTAACTTCAGGCAAAATTAAGTTGATAAGAACACCGTCAAAATGTGCATATGAAAATTGGCTATCCTAATTGATGAAAGAAAATCATCATCATTTATTCTGAATTTATGATTTTCGTTGTTTACAACTATTAAGTCTACCTATTTGCTTAGATTAGGCCTGGGTCTAGATTAGGCCTAAGGGCCTAAGAGAACTTAACTACAAACACTGTTTACAAACTCTATATTACATTAAATTTTTGCCGATACAATTAAAAAATCTTTTGATATCTTCCAAAAATTAAAATCTTACCATTTTCTGATAGAAATGAAAGTAGGCGGGAGGTTGGAAAGGAAACCAAATTTCTTGAGTGTGCCAGTTTGGGCCTAGGCAAAAAATCTGCAGAGGCATGGACACTAGTGATGTTTGTTTATATCCTGACGTCATGACTTTATTATGACGTCATAGAACAAAGGGTTCACAAACTTCGTGCTAAATTCAAATTTTCATAAAGTTGTTTTAGCGCTTTCACGCATCGGAAAAAGATTAGCATAAAATTTTTTGCAAAGCTGCGAAAATGAACTCGAAAGACTCAAACGGCTCCTTTATTCGAAGAAAAACCAAAGGCAACAATAAGGTATGAAAATATATCCAAACGGGCATACAACTTGATAATGAATAAAATAACCAGAAGCTTAAACATTTTTTAAGATAGCAAACGAAAGATGACAAGATATATAGTCGATAGCAAATATCTTGTCATCTTTCGTTTGCTATCTTAAAAAAATGTTTAAGCTTCTGGTTATTTTATTCATTATCAACAATAAGGTATTGTGCTTCTTTGTTGGTTATAATAGAAGCGCACTTCTATTTGAAATTTTTCTTGGGTCCAGCTCTTTTTAACAGAACTTTCTTCTTTTCAGCAGATTTCAGCGAAATTGCCATCTTTGAAAGGAGCTGAAAAGTTGTACGTCCGAAGAGAATTCGGAGCAGACAATAGCAATATCAAAGGAGCCATAGAAGATCCTTGCAGAAGCACAAGAAGGTTCTCAAATAAAAGGGCTGATAATTTCTTTCCAGACATTAGAGAAAAACGCGCTGTTGGTCGTCATAACTTCAAATTAGAGGATGATTCGAGGTATATGGGAACTAAAGTGCCACAGATGCCAAAGTTGGCAAATGAAAATCGCTTTGAAAGACCAAAATCTCAACGATTTCCAAAGAATTGTTTTGAGCAATATGGAATTTTTAGCAGCGATGAAGATAATGAAGAAGATGAAAGGACGATGATTGAAGCTGAGAAAAAGGCATCAAAATCTCTAAAACTTCCACCATTGACAAGAAAAAAATCTGACAAAACAAGAAAAGACCGTTTCATAACAAAGGTCTCGAACAGTTCGGTGTCAAGCGGCAATGAAATAGCATCGGGACTTCGGTATCAAAAAGATGCTACCAATTACCAACGTGACACACCTTTACCTAATTATGGATTGCTTTTATCAAGGCCAACAACTCCTGAAATAAACATAAGCCCACGAAATAATGACAGCAGAAGCAGTTTTTACAGATTCAATCATATTTGAGAAAGAATTTTCATTTTTCTGGGTTCGGGAGAGGACCAGCTTTAGATGTTGGGTAAGTATTGATTTCTTGTTCGGAAGAATACATATTCGGTTGCATTAAGAAATGCGCAAGGGACAGCAAGGGACAGCAATTACAAGGTAAGCGGGAAAAATGGAAAGTGCTCCGTGCCCTGTGATGCCTACCAGTGCTGGGAAGTAGGAAGGGTGATGGATGTTGATTGAAGTTGACGGCTTTCTCTAATTAAAGGTTTAGGAAATGTGAGCCTGTGAAGTGAAGTTGAATATTAAATTGTGCATTTACTGTTAGCCACTAAGATCTTAGAAGTAGCTGAACATTTTGGTCTGCAATTCTTAGCAATACCAGCTGGCTATACCCCTCATCTCTTCCTAAAACGATTGACGCTTCGAATGTTACTTGTACCACAATCTTATTTATCATTCAAAAAATCAACACGGCTCTCAAAGGGGGAAAGAAGATGTTGCGATGAGGCGAAAAAGATTGGCGTTTTCAACCAGCATTTAGCCAAGCATTGTGCTTGCAATGTGAATATAATCGATGCGTGAATGAATCATACCTCAAAGTATTTTCATTAAAGCTCGTTTTTCATTTCCAGGTGTATGTCTTTGGGTGTATTTTCATCGCGATAGAGGACAGAGAGCGATACAAGCCAGGCCAACAAAGCAGCAAGTTGAAGATGAGACAATTTCAGCACAAAGTTTAGGATCAAGAGAAGAAAAGTGAGCTAAATGTTCTCTAAAGATCGAAAGTTACCCCAATGTAACTACAAGTTACTATGAGTTACCTCAATGGAACCAACCAAGGTCACCGCGAGATCATGAAAGGGAAATCATGTTCGGTGGACTAGCGGAACAGTTGATAATGCTTTTGTGACAAGGACGGGAGATGATAAGTGGAATATGGGGGCAGCTTGACGATGTTTTGCTTAGTAGCAGCGAAATTTCTCCTCAGCCTCGTCTTGGGGATGGACTTGAGAGCTGATCTGAAGACTCGCCTGTTGCTAAGCAACGCGTCGTCAAGTGAAGATGTTATAAAAAAAATGCATGATCCAAGCATTCACTAAATGAACAAGAGACTCTTTATACTTAAAAACAAATATGAAACATCTTAACTTTAGGCTAATATTCTGGCTGTATAGAGTTTAGAAATCAGAAAGGCTTCTCGACAATGAAATTCTAATTCAATCAAAATTAAATTAGTTAGTCTTTCATTTACTGTTTATCCTTGGTTTCTTTTCGCATACTTTTCCGATGCCGATCGCTTTGTGAGTGGTGCTTTGCTTTTAGAATTGGACAAATGCTCCGATTGTTTTTTTCAAATGATTTTATCATGGAGCAGTGGAAGCCAGGAAGGGGAAAGCTTTGATTTTTAGAGAGGAAGGGAGGTACAAAGGTTTACAAAAAAACATCTCAATGGGGATTTCGTTTTGAAGGGGTTGGGTTGGTTCGGGTTGGTTCGTGTGAGGGGCATTGTAAAAAATAGGCGTTACCTGGTGATGTGGTGCATCACTGCTGCGAAGGCGCATTCCATTGTTTTCCAAATGGTTGTTGTGACCTTTCTCTCTGAATCATTCCCTTTTGAAGTTTCGCATCTTTGAGTGGGAAGCAGGTAGGAGGAACTAAAACAAACGAAAAAGGAAGCCATCATATCCGGAGCAAGTAATCTTAAATTTTAATATTTGCATCTTGGATATTTAATAAATACAACAACGATTTGACCAGAGTTAGATTATTTTTTGCTACTGTTGCCAGAGGTGGTTAGGCCAAGAGGTTGCTTTACATCAAGATCACACAGGAAGACCCTGACAGACACAGACAGGGTGATAGCTTCCCTTTCAACACTTTTAAGATTTGTTCAATGTATGAAGACTGAACATATAAAGCACAAATGGCTGACCTTACAAATACAGAAGTTGAACAACTAAGGTATGTACACACAATTTTCTATTTTATCATTTCAATAATTATTATTTTTATCACAAATTTGTTGTGCATATCTCAATGTGATACTTTGTTTATTTTCTTTCAGCTGGTTTCATCCAAACTTAAATCGACATCATGCAGAAGCACTATTGATTCAAAATGGCCAGGATGGATCTTATTTATTACGACAAAGCACAACTAACCCTGGGGAATATTCTCTCTCCGTTAGATGTGCAAGTGCAGCAAAACATTTTCAGATTGGATGGGACGGAACACATTATACCTTTGGAATGGGAAGATTTTCTAGTTTGAAAGATTTTGTGGAGCATTTTAAAAATAAGCCATTGATTGGAGGAGAATCTGGTATGATACAGTAACCAAACATCTTTTTTACATGAATTGGTTTCACTCAACGCATCTTCGTTGTTTTTCCCAAACTAGGAAGATGATTCACCATTGAAAAACATATGAAAAGTAACCCCAACACAATTTTAATGCAATTTTCCTGGAAATTACTTCCTGATGTGAAGGGTTTTTGCTGCCCCAAATCCCTCTTTTTGTCATGCTGATTTAGTACCAGAATAATAAGTCCCCATTTGTTGGGCATAAGCCACAGGAAGTATGGGGTTAAAGGACCATCATGGGTGAAACAGACATTGGGATAGTCAGATGTGGGGCAAATTGACCTTATACCAGCCATTAAAAAATGATAATAGACAAAGAACCTTACCCCAATCAGCTCTGTGTGCATACTCTGATTTTTGCTCCAATGCAGAACAATTCTAACTGCGTAGAGAAAGATATTTAATTCTTTAGATTAATCAAACTTTCTCATTTTTTTCAGGAGTTTTAACATTACTAAAACACCCTTACCCAAGAGATGTACAAGAACCAGTTTCTTATGAAACAATCAGAGTTCATGCAGAATGGGGAAATCGGCCAAGCTCTGGAGCGGATGGCAGCCAAAACGCAATGAATCTTTCAGTAAGTTCCAAGTAAAAAATTGGAACGTGTTGATAAGATTGCATGTTAATTATTTCTCTTTACCACAATGTTGAAGTTTTAGAAATATTGAAGGTTTACTCTCTTTTTTGCAGATAAATTCAAAAGAAGGATATCTTACAAAACTTGGTGGTCGAGTAAAGGTTTGTCAACTATCATTTGTTTTTCTCCGTTTTTTATTCTTTTCAATTCTGGGATCGAAATTTGATATCAAAAGTAATTTATTTTGTTTAGCTTCCCTTTTTTCAGAATTGGAAAGCAAGATGGTTTGTTTTAGTAAAAAATGAACTTAAATATTTCAAAACGAAAGGGGTAAGAATTCTTTATGTTTTTTGTCTCTTTTGGAAAGTATTGCTACGCTGCCATGCAAAGTTAACATTGCAAAAGCATTTCCCCACATTGAATTTTTTACTAAAATAAATACATTCTTTCCAGGATAAGGATCCTAGACGAATCATTGATTTAACCAAATGCCAAGGAGTTGAAGAAGATGATACAGTAGGAAAGAGTAATTGTTTCAAGTAAGCTGAGAGAAATTTTACATATTACTGAAAGCAAACCTTAACCTTTACTGTTGAATGTCTTTGATGAAACTTCTCCTTTTTTCAGGATAATAACACCAAGCAGAATTTTCCATATTTATGCAAGCTCTGCTTCTGAAAGAGATGAATGGATGTCAATTTTAAAATGGAAATTGGTAATGTTTTGTTTCATTTTTGTATCTTAATTTGGGACCCTTTCCTGCTATCAATTTCTACTTTGCAGTGCTATTTTGCATCTTGAAACTATTTTGAATCAATCCGGAATCCTTTAATCACTATAGGAACACTTCCAGGCAGACAAATCTGAATAAAGATACCTTTCTAACTAATGATACTGATGCATCTCGCTGCATGTGGAAAATCTGCGACCTGCTGCTGCATTACGTTATCAAGCTGGTAAAAAAGAACAAAATATACAGTCACTAATAAAAAAATTCCTGTTATTTTCAGTTAATATTTAAGCCTAACCAATAATAACAAAATAAGCTTTCTGAAAATGAATAATATAAATTTTGTTTGACTCACCATTTGTACTTTTTTGTCATTAATTGTTTATATTTGTGAGACACTTCATCACTGAGCACTTAACTTTGATCTATCAATTAATAATTTTGTATCATTTTTAGATTTGTTATACTCTAATTAGCATTGTAACTATACCTAATGATGTAAATAATGTTACTGTCTTAAAGTGTGAAATATAGACCTGATTTAAAGAAAACCAAACCTTCAGTTGTTTGTTATCTGATGGGGAACAAATGGGTAGATGTGAAATGCTGTAGCGCCAGCCTCTAGGAACTCAGTAAATCAAGTAACAAGATCTTGAACCTGGAACTGACTAGGATTGCTTGTGCTAAAAATACAACATCACTGCGTTCTGATGCCATGATCTAGCTTGATTAGACCATGATGCTACATCATGTTTTAATGATACAAAAACTAGTATTTCACGATTTCATCAATTGTTTTCTTAAGATACAGAGCATAGATAAAGCTAGAAAAAAGAAAAATTAAAGTGTTTTTTATATTTGCAAGTACAAAGGAAGTGGTCTCGCTGGAATAATTCCTTCAAAACCCAATGCAATTGCTGGTCTTCTGTAATCCACTGGTTTTTTCACATCAATTTTAACTC
>JAADKT020094442.1:0-10668 GCA_011763395.2 Chrysaora chesapeakei
CTAGGCCTTTGGGTAGGTTCCTTACAAATAAAAAAGCGTGTAATTTCCACATACAGCAAACTTAGAAATCGCACTATATGTGCTTTAGAGCAGTTTCTTATCAGTGAATCGACTGTAACTATAAAGTCCTTCCATGTTGGTTTCAAATTTACGACACATATTTGAAAAAACCAATAAGCAAAATTAGCTTCACTACCTCGCCTGATAAGACTGCAGTAATGGTCATTACATGCGGAGAGGATTCCCCTTCTCAAGATGTCCTCCATCTTCCAGAATAATGTCACGCCGCGCAGACCTCTTTTAAAGAGTCTGTTCATGACAAAAATATCCTCTAGTAGTAGAAAGTCACCCTCGGTGCGTTACTTGTATGTCGAAGCGGTCTCTTTATAACTGGTTTCTGTTTTTAAATTCAAGCGCAAAACATAAACATCATTCGTCTGTCACATGATTCAGAACCTTAGTGACGCGCCGGTTTGCTTAGACTTCGAGTTAACTGCTTGTACAAGAAGAGTATTAACGCTTGAGTTGCATGTGCATGTTCAAAGAGGCGGGCTGGTTTATCGTTGAAGTAAAACTTACAGAATTGCACATTTTTGAGGAATGTCTCTTCGTCCTTCAACAAATATTCTTCACGGTTGACATTGCTTTTTGCACCGGTGTGACTAGTTCTAAAATGGTTAAACCATAACTTCTAAATATTAGAAGTGCCTTTCAACCACCATCAGATGATCATCCTACACAGCCGATGATTTAGATATTTGGTTATACCAATGATGATAGGTCATCTCCAGGCATGGAATTTATACCAATTTATACCAATAAAATACGTAATGGAAATAGCGGCTTGTAATAGGGCAATTGGGCAATTGATGGTTTGAAGTTGAGCGAGCGGGAAATGAAAAGGAGCTTCCCGCGATTCTAGAAATGGCGCGTCGCCGAACAGGTGTGACTTTAAAATAAAGTGTTGTTATGAAGCGCTCCAGACGGACATTCAAGCCTGCAGTACTTCCAGTTAAAGTTCGTGTTGGTAAGTCCAAGCGTTTCACGACAAAAAGAAATGTTGTTCGCATATCAAATAGCGAAGATAACAGCATGGCTATTGGACATGAAGGGTTGAGTGCCAGCGGGCCTAGGCAATGCCCATTATTGTCAGGCCTCTCATGTGATGAAAGCAACGAAGACCTTTACGACCCCTACGAATCTGCAGATGGAGGCGAAAACTTACGAGAAGAAGATTTAAGTTGTTCTTCAGATGCTGCAAAGACAGGCATCTCAAAGTACGAGTTGCGAAAAGTTAAAGAATCTCGAGGATGGGAGGCTATTCGTAATGAACTGGAAAGAAAAAGGGTGGAGAATTTTCAGTTGGTTGAAGGAACCCTTTGCGTATTCTGTGAAGAAACGTCAGTGGTCGAGCCAGATTTAGCAATATACCGCTGTCTTGATTGTGGATATGGCCAGTACTACTGTCTATCGTGTGCTATACTTTTACACAGTAACAGAAACAGGTTTCATGTTTTAGAGGAATGGAGGGTAGGCATCCCACTGACACACTAGTATTCTTTCATTTCAGACTTTTTAGGCTAGGTTAGGTTAGGTTAGGTTCATTTTCATCGTTAGCTATGAAAGTAGGTAAACAGCTACTATGATGATATCTTGAATGATTTACTAATATAATGAGTCTATAGTCTATAAATATAGTTCTAATCTTCTTTGGCAAGATAAATCTTCAGACCTGCCTGGTTGGAAAACATGTTTTCACTGGCAGCCTCAATTTCAAAAAAAATTTTCTTCCATTCTGGGTAAGGTTAGGTTAGGTTAATTTTCATCGTTAGCTATGAAAGTAAACAACTACTATGATAATATCTTGAATGATTTACTATATAATGAGTCTTTAGTCTATAAATATAGTTCTAATCTTCTTCAACAAGATAAATCTTCAGACCTGCCTGTTTGGAAAACATGTTTTCACTGGCAGCGTCAATTTCAAAGAAAATTTTCGGGGTACCAGTTGTGTTGCTCTCCTTTGTACCTTTTCTAAGTTCTGTATATATTTCCTTTTATGGGGGCACGAAACTGATGATTACAATATTAATTCCTGTTTTTCATGCTTTCTAGAACAATACATTTATTCCTGCCCATGTAAAGGATGGAATGATTATAGACAAGAATCATGCTAAATGCCATCATCACATCAAATGTGTATACTGTATCGATAGTTTTGGTAATAACATTTGATTTTTGCATCTTTTGAATCCGCATTTGATTAGAGTTGTATAGCAGCGCAATATCTAAAATATTTTACATTTTCTTGCAGGAAGACAACACCAGAAAACAATTGGCTTTTGCAATTGCCAAAGTCAAGCTGCAACATTACTTTCTCTAGGCTTCTGGCCAGGTAGTCCGTCAAATCCAGTAGTTGCCTTTGACCTTAAATTCATGGATGCCTGTTTAAGATTTTTACTTGAGGGTCATGTATCCTTAAACAAATTTTGTGATGCTATGTCAGTCTATAATTCATCATTGCTACCAGTATATGTAAGTATTTAGCAGTTACTGGATTTTTATTATCTTTGCTCTGTCTTCTTTTATTATGGTAAATATCTGATAGCTTGCCACTCATCAGGCATGTTACCTGAGGAAATGATGTTGGCTAGAAGTCATTGTAGTTTTTGTTCGTATAATATCTAGTGCATACTTGTGAGAATGAGTAATAAACATGTAGTAAACAAGCAGTAATGTTGTTCTCTGTGAATGTAACTTATTCTAAAAAGGATTGCCAAATGTTAATGCCCCACATGTAGTGTCTTAACTTCTTAATGAAACCACAGCTGGGACTTTAATCTATGATTTCAGTAGGGAGGATTTTCTACTTGATTGGCATGCCTGTACATCAATTTTCTTTTTGCAGTTCAATATTGCACTCTATATACTGTACCTTTTGATAAAAAGATTGATATTTTTTTACTTTTATTCTTAGGTGAAACACATATACTCAGTTTTAAATAGTGGGTCATTTGATGCCTATAGGTTGGTATTCCTAGATTGCTTTTGATTGTTAATCATTGACATTCTCAACCACTGTTTGTATTGATGCTATGCTTTGAGACCTATTGATAAAATACTGATGTTGTTGCTGGTATAAAATGGATGATTCCTTTAAATCTAATGTAATGTAATTTAACTGAGGTGTTTTAAATAAAGAACAATTTATTGTATCAAAATTGAGGAAAATGTTAATTGATTGGAGAAAAGCTGACAGACATTAAGCTAGACTGCCTCCTGCCATTTTCTTTCATGTAATGGTCAAATGTCGGATGTCTGCTTTTTCAATCAAGGTTATTCGAATGAGAACCTACATCAAGTGCTATTGGCAAGGCCATAGTGGCCTAGCAAAGTCCATTGTTGTTTTCTGTGTTTTCTTTTGTTCCTATTGTGTTAGCACCTCCAAAATTTTATCATTCCTACACCACTAATGTGTCTTTGATATATTGTACACACATATTAACTTTTCCATTTAATAACATACTGCTGGTGTAATATCTATTCTCTTTTCATGTTGAAATCTAATTTTGCACTTTTCAATTAGGATCCATGAGCATGGGATGAAGAATCTGAAGGAACTCTGTTCAGCTGACTTTACAGACTGTCCATTATGCCCAGAGGTATATAAGAAAACTGTCAGGCCACATCTTTTGGAAAATATTCACATTTGTTTTTTAGAAAGTCAGCTGGCTATAGGAAAACAAATTTTTGCTAGGTTGTCATGTTGAATATTAAGAGCCTCAGTTATTTGTTTAGTTGAACAGCTGCTGGAAGTTTTGGCTTCATGATCTTCCCTATCAATTCTCATTTTTATTTTCTTCTTTCTAAAGGCTGGTGAATCTGGTACTGTTTTTGAAGCCATTGATGGATGTTTCGGGCTAGTAAGGAAAAAACATGCTCAACTTGCAATTGCACCACCACTGCATAAAGAAAATATGTTTTCTGACCAAGCTCATGTTGATAATTTTGTGGACAGTTATAGCAAAGGCAGAAAGGAAGCTGAGAGTGTGAGTATTTACAGCCATTAGCTGCTTAATAGGCTTCAATCATTTTCAGACCTTTTATTTAGTTGATATATAATTTGTATTGTTTTACTAAGGGGTAACTTGATTTTGTTTATTTCCATTAGAACTGTCACCAGTTCAAATCAGGTGAAGTTACTGAAAGTCTTCGATCAAAAGGACGAAACAAGTTGTTTGAAGAGAAGGGTGTTTTTGGAAGGGTTTGTCGACATGACTACCCACGTGGCTTCTTCAGTGTGATGCATGGTGAAAGGTAATTTCTCAACCATTTGATATTTAAATGTCTCATTTCTCAACCAAGAAATTTCAATGTGAGCTAGCCAATAGTGAACAACAGAACAGGAGATGACCTAACAGCTATAGGGTAAATTTCTTGCAGTTAGATTTTGTTGATCATTCAGTTTGTTTTAGTTGATTTGTAAACCAGCTTGCCTTGTGCCAGCTGTAATATTTAGTTAAAATATGTAGAGCTTCAAAACAGACTGCAGAATAAGTGCTGCCAATACAATTCTGCACAATTCAGCTATTCTAATGCTCGTATGAAATCAATTTATGTATCTGGTTTTGGTATGCAGGATTGCTTATGCTGTTTATGCTCTAAAGGAGATTAAACAGAAATATAAAGATAACAAGAATATCAATATCAAGCTGATGTATGATATTGCATGCAAGTTACACAGCCACCTGCAGGTGATATTTTACAATCCAATAATTTCATACACAGTAGCTAAAATGAGATAATTTTATAGTGATTATTTTCAGTAGCTTGCATTGGCACTGTTGAGATGGACTTTAAAGGCCACTTTTAGATCCCATCAAATTTTATTCAAACAAGATTTGAAATTAGGTTTGACCTAAATTCACCCACAAAAAGTGGCAATTTGATTAAGTGCATCAGGATTTACCGAACTTAATTCAAAAGTGCAACATAAATGCAGCGTTGTTTTTATATAGTCGCATTTCGGTCAAATTTAACGCAATCTGACATCATTTTACCATTTCGATGTTAAAATACCCGCCTTTGAGCGGTCTTTTCATAAAAAGCAAAAACGTTAACTACATGTCAAGTCAACGTCACTTTAGCGTCGCTATGAAGCCAAATTAAATTAATTAAACTTGATGTGACCCAAAAGTGGCCTTTTCAAGTGACCTTAACAATCCAGGTTTGAAACATAAAAAAGTAGCAAGCCTTTATCAATATATTCTTCAGATGTTCATTAATGATCCTTTATTTATTCCTTTCAAAAATCTTAGTTGACATTGCTGCTCATCAAAGATCCGAGATGAAATTCAGGCTTTCGAGGAATATTCTACTTATTGAGATCCTTCCGGGACTTGACATATGCTTATTCAGAATAATGCTAAACATTTGGAGAAAAAGGATTTCTTTTTTAGTGTTAGCCCTCACCTCATGATAACCCGCATCGGATGACCGGCAAAATTTGACCTGCATTTACACTGGCATGTCATAGGTACCTATGTTGCTCAACTGTTAAGATTCCTCATCTTTGAATAGCTCCCCAATCAAGATCTTCCTTTTTGGGATTGAGATTGTAGTTGGGTTTTCTCGTTTTCTGCAGGTTAACGATGATCTTGACCTTCTAAATTGCGTAACACTTGCCATACCAATATTTCACTGCTATGGTCATAAGATGTCTTGCCAGGTACTACTAGATATCTGTACATTTTTTCATGTTTTTGCATTTTGCATACTTAAAGTCTTTCTTGGTGATCATTTGATAGTAATCATATGTTGCCTGGGTTACCTGGGTCATATAGATATGGTAATCATATGTTATGCTGGTCTTAGGATTTACAGGGGTTGGCAAGATCCAGTCGAATTAAGAAGATGATGGGAATATTTTGTTTTTTATAGGATTGCTTGTTTTTGCTATTAAAGTGAAAAGAACCAACGAGCATATTTCATTCTATTACGGAAAACCGTAGCCGTCCGTAACTTGCATGGTAACCTTATCTTGATAAATAATCTCTCTTACTGTTTTGTTCTTGATTTACTAGTGAATCATTCTTCTTGTCCTTCAGCAATTGTACAATCCCCGTCGACTGGAAGGTTTTGGTTTGACTGATGGTGAAGGAGTAGAGCGTCTTTGGGCCTACTTGCGTCCATTCACGTATATGACAAGAGAGATGGTAGCCAGTCGTCGTGTTGATATTCTTACTGATGCCCTATATCATTACTCTGGCAGACTTAGAAAGAAGCAAGGTGCTCTTTCATGTTTTTTTTATTGTTTCAGTGAATTTTAATAATGATGTACAAATAAACTGGAAAACGATTCTGAAATTTTACTTTCTCACGAATTTTTTCTCGTTAATGGAGAGCTGGTTTTGGCAGAACTTTGCATCTTTTGTAGTATTTTCGAAATTTCACTACAACCATTACAATAGATTATTAAAAGTCTTATTTGAAAAGCATATTAATTAAATATCCCGAAAAGTAACCTCATCCAACCTGGTAATGTTCTTTCACTTGTCTCGTCACAGGCAAAACCTTAGCAGACAAATTTTCAAAATGTCTTGCACTCAAGGACTCTACGCAAAAGAAGCTTGATGATACTTGTTCACCATTCAAAGGTATATTGAATTAAGAAGCTGTCCACCGAGCACCTGCTTCAACATTCATAAATTGAATGTAGGGTTTTTTCAAACTTTTCTGTTTTAAAACAGACCTCTAAGACGCACAGCTGACCATTGTAATTGTAATTGTTAGGTTATTTGCATCCATTTATGTTTTTATTCCACTTTCTGCTTCTCTTATTGCTCGTGTGGTTTTATTCCTTTTTGAACTTCTAAAAAAAATCACCTTTATCAGATTTCTTTGTCTCTTTTCAGACATTGTTTCAAATGAGATAATTGATTCTTGGATAGACAATGAAAAAAAAGAAGCTGATAAATCCATCAGTATGCTGAAATTTTTACTTCTCTTAGCAATTATTTTTTAGTTGTTGCAGGTTGATAATTTTTGCCACGAAAGTTAGACTTCTTGTTCTATATGTCCCTTAAGACAATAAAATTCTACATATTTTTGAAAGATATCACCTTTCTGAATTAAAAGGTTGAACTACAACAATGGCCACTTAGAACTAACAACTGTTACTGCTTCACTAAGCACTGGGTTACGAGTGTACAGTACAGTCTTACTATTTCGATCAGCGTTACTCAAACTGATTCTGAATTATTTGTTTGCCAGTTTAACTGAAAGGCCTTCGTGTTTTTCTGCAGAGCACATGAATGAGAATTTGCCCTGGGATCAACGTTATGCCAAAATAATATGGGAACACCACCAGCAAAGGTGTGCATTTCTTTTTCCTTCGATATAATAGGATTTAAAAAAATTCATTCGATTCAATTATAGTGGCAAAGTAATTTGTTTTATTTCACCTTTCTAAATTCTCTAAATGAAGAAAATGTTATTGCTTTATAGAACAATTTTAGCAAGCAGTAGCGAGGAGAACGCAGAACAGTCAAAAGATGTTATTGCAAAAATCAAACGGTACGTTTCTGTGTAAACAACGTCTGTTGTCTTTCTATAAAATAAAAGACATTGACCCAATGAGAACCAAGGTTCAAGTCTGGCAAGCACCGTCCTATTTAAACCACATGTACGTCCATAATTTCCAAATGGAAGGATCGTCATAGGACTTCAGTTTGAGTATCCCACACTTTCATCCTCCGTAGCTGAAGTGGTTACACAACATACCATTAATTGCGAAGATAAGATACAATTATATGTTCAACATATATCGTTACGAAGAACTGGATGGGACCGCAGTATTTAGTACATTTCAAGCAGAGTATATTATCGATAGGAGTTTCTCTAGAAAACTTGAATAATATGCGTTATCTGGGAGAACATTTGTAGCAAGTACTTCATAACTGAATTAAACTGTATACGAGAGCAGTAATCCAATATCTAGTGCAATACGCAGTAATGTATTTGGGTCCATCTAGGCCTTAAGAGAATTTGCAGGTCCATGTTCATACAACTGAATTAATCTTTAGGTTGGAGACTTCTCTCCTCGCCAGAGAAAAAGAGAAAAATTTGAAAAAAAGGTGGCAGCTTAAAGATAGATCATTTGGAGATGCCATCCTGTTACTGGAAAGAAAGCGAAGACAGGAAGCAATTGGGAAGTTGCATCAACTCGCCATCGAGAGACGATTTTTGTGCCTTACCAAAAATAAGTATGCAGGTATGAATATCGTAGAAAATAACACCAAATAGTACTTGAAAGCTTGATCATGTGTCATGAGGAATTTGAGGAAATTTTGCAGCAGCATTCGTTTAGGTTTGACATCTTCTACCTCTCAATAGCAGGTTTAACCCTCTCCTATACCCCTGTTACACCAACAGCCTCGTGTTTAGAGATTCTGAAAGCTCTTTCATTTGTAAATTTAGACCCCAAATTCGGATTCAGCATCGAAAACTTGGTCACCTTCACCCTTAGTCGTTATTCATGTGAAAATGAGTACCAGAATCAAAATCTAGGATCGAAGATGCAACATGAAAGACTTTCAGAATATTTCTGAAACGAGTTTGTTGATACCACAGGTGTATTGTCAAAATTGTGCAATGATTCTTAGAACCAATCCCATGGTCCTGTCGTGAACAAATTTTTCCCTTTTTTAGAAGAGTATGACTTAAGCATATGTCACTATCTACGTGTTATTTTTCTTTCCACTCTGATGCAATGAATTTTTCACGTAATGCATGTGCCACTCATTAACTGGAACATTTTCTTGCAGATGGACAATCAATTGCAATAAGGCTTTCAAAGCAAATTACAAGAGTTTCCAATGCAATTAAAACTCTTATTTCAACCTACAATGCTCGTGTAAGCAGCTTAAGAGAATATGTCGAGAATGTCCCAAATAGTCTGAAGTTTGATGAATTGAAAGACCCCAACTCTGTCTTATATAATGACACGCGTATTAGCGATGGCAAGCTTTCGAAAACCCACATATTGATTCCAGAAAATGAGAAGAGGAAAATTATTGATCTGTATTGTTTAATTAAAAGATGTAATGAAGAAGAAAGTATGCTTATATCAGAAGTGAAGAAGCTCTTTACCTTCCATGCTAATATTATTGAAACACTGGAAGATGAAATTAAATTTGGCTGTGCATCTAAGACACCTTACCTTTCTGGAAAAGCAGCGTTGCTAAGGTTGAAAAGGTTTGAAACGGAAAACTTTCTTAGTGCCAATTCCAAGTTGTTTCATGATGTGTTAAAAGCCTCACAGTCATTTCAAATGCATTATTCTCGTGTAGTGGAACCCAATAAAATGTCCTCGGAATCATCTTCTCAGCATAATTGGAGTGATCTGTACGATAGCGAACTTGATATCAGTGAAGATGAAGTAGAAGTTGAAGATGAAGTAGAAGTTGAAGATGATGATTTACTTGTAGATAGCATGCCAGTATACGAATTACAAACTGAAGATTGATTGTACTATAATTCAATGTAATTTAACGGCAAAAACGACAACTTTTATACGGCAAAACATGTTTCGGACATGCACTGTCCATCATCAGTTGATAAATTTAAAATTATTACAACGGTTAATTTTATAAAAATTAATTTGCATAAGAAATTTTGAATTCAATGTAAGCAGTTTAACCTAAGAAATAAGTACCATCATGATAGCAAACCTATACGCACTACTGCGCTGGTATTTTTTGCGTAATATGTACTAGCGTTGTGGGATATTATGCTTGACGTGGAGTTATCTTTTGTATACTGTTGTGGATACGCACTAGTCTGTACTGTTCAGCAACGTCAGACAAAAAACCCATCACAGAACGTAAAAATACTTCCATGCCATGCAGAATATCCATTTATAGTATTGCGGATGCACAACAGTATACCACAAGCACCACCGCAGTACACAAAAAAATTCCACCATTGTAGTGCGCATCCATCACTTTGTATAGCAACAGGCTTCCGTTGGCCTTAGTCCATTAGGTTCAAAGTGTACTTTTTTACCAGAAAGGAACCTATTTTACTCGTTTTTCAGGAAATAAAAACTCCGAAAATTTTGATCCTAGCTTGGTGGGTCACAGGTTCCCCTTTATTGGGTGTCTCTAATACAACCAAAGAACTTTTAAACGCTAATTCCCCTGAAAAATTATTTGTAGCAGTGGTCTTTCACAAATTCTTTCCTTGCGTATTATATAAACATCAATTTTCTGCTCATTGTAAAGCACATTGCAGTCGCACGTAAAGAAGTAGAAATGAACGTACGTTAATGTTACTTAAAATTAAAAGAGATTTGATATGTATTTTGGATAGTAGATCATCGGTTATTACAGGTATTTGTCTTAATTTCTTCATGACTCTCAATATGGACAGGTAATGTCTTGTTCTTGCTGTATCGTAGTTTTCCGATGTCTTTCAAATCGTGTTCGATGTGTATAAAGCGCAGTTCAACGCAACAGCATTTTAGACAGTACCCTCTATGCTGGTCAAGCCTTCGGGCTAAGTATCACATGGATGAGCCGCGATAAGAGCGAATATAAGACTCACCTACCATGCTGGTCAAGCCTTCGGGCTAAGTATCACATGGATAAGCCGCGATAATAGCAAATA
>JAADKT020095553.1:0-17550 GCA_011763395.2 Chrysaora chesapeakei
TGATTGTTTAAATTGTGTGCACAGAGAATAGAAATTCCGATCTTATTGTTACAACATTCCTGATTCCTATCTATCTAGGTGTATTTCATCCGGTTTGCCGAAAACCCCTGCATAATGTTTGAAGAAGAATTCTTCAAACATAAAAACGAATGCTCAGTCTAGACAGAGGCCACGAGCATTGGCATTTATTCAAATAAGCACGTTCCTTGTATTACTCTTTTCCCTTCTAGATTCAGAAAACTCGTCAGATTCACAAAGTTCAGAAAGTTTCAGAAACAACTCTAAAGATCAGAAACATGTAATTGGTACTATGCAATTTTTACAGAAAAATATACCAAGTCATCTTCTTCTTGTTTCATTGCTTGAGCATATATGTATGTTGTATGATAGCGATCAAGAAAGAAGCAAGCAGTTATTTCAAGGTAATATAAATTAGCTTATCTGAAAGTGAGAATTTAACTGAGAAAGGGAAAACTTCTTTCTCAAAGTAAAAATAAATGGTGAATTTCTTCTTATTTGCTCATAATATGTACAGAATATATACAAACTACACTTAATCATATACAATTACAGAACGAAGGCACAGGGACTTTGAATTTCGTAGAGACAAAACGAGTTGTGTTTGCGAAAGGGATGCGTTGCGGCGATTTTTCGGAAGCGTTCTGATGCATGAATGAACTTCAGATCTGCATTGTTGATTTCTGTATTCAAGACAATTGGTAGCCTTGAATCGCAATACAGCAAGACTTTAAGTAAAGTTTCGTTTGAAATTTGAAAGGTTTGAGAGGGCATGTTGATGCAATACTGCATTGCCATTGTTGAGAAGATCACATTTGCCGACATGATTAAAGTGATAGAACAGCAAATAGCGTTCCGTTTTCTTAATTTCATCACTCATTGAGCACTTTCGCTTATAATTTCATCGCTTTAAGATTACTTATGTTTGAAATCATGAAGATTTACTTTGTTACGACAAACACGTAATGAGTTATTTTCCTCTCCCCATATTAGCATACGCTCAAAGTAAATTATAACAGAGAAAGTGTTTTTCCAATAAACAAAGTATCGGGATTATTAGAGAGACTGTCGCATATTGAAAGTATGATACGTCACGGCATGATGCGTGAGAGTTGTTTATTGCAAAGGGTTTTATTTAGCGATATGGACGTATAAAATAAGGAAGTAGTATCAACTTACCTCATTCCTTTTTTTATAGTTATGTGTCAGCAGCTTACTGCAGCAAAGGTGAGTTGACGTCCCCGTGTTATGATTGCATGAACTTATATTTTATAGTTTTTTTTTGCTTCGTGCTTCAAATGACATGATAGACAATAGCATTTATTTTCTTGAAAAACAACTAACGTATTTGTGTCATAGATTTCTGTACATTCTCTATAGCTATTGACCCAGGTTTGCATTTTCATCGCACTCAATTATCAAGTATCTCTCTTGTAGCTTTTACCTAGATTCGCTGTTTTTGATGAGTTCCAGTCGATAAGAGACCGTTACCGAATAGCATTGACAGAGTTAATGGAGTTTTCAATTGGAACTGTTAGACAACAACAAGTATGTATCTTTATTCTTAATAATGAAAGCAACTACAGTTTTTGCAAATGCTATATTTTGTTTTGGCTTGTGTGCTCTTAATTTTTTAAGATAATGAATGCAGAAAACTCGAAATAATTAAGAAAATTGGCTGCTGAAGAATACCAGGGTTGCTTTGAAGATTTAACCAACCAAAAACTTGAGCGACAGCTATGAATGCGTCACAGAAATGCAAAGTCTGTCTTTTCAAACATTCTTTTCTCGTTTTATGTTGAAGTTGGATGTAAGCCGATTGCCAATAGAACGATCGATTGAATGGAGAGCCAGTAGCAAGTAATTTTGTATTTTTTCATTGTTTGAAAAATGTACCTGTATTTACTTGTGGTTATGACAAAGGAAGCCCAAATTTGTTCAATATATATTAGTTTTACTCATCTATCTTGTTTGGCAGACAAATTTATTGTACTTTTCTTCATGATAATAATTTATTTGGTCTTTGCTCTACTTGCTCTCTCATTTCTCATCGTAAATAATTGCATCCTCGCTCATGCGGCATGTTATTTAGAAATTGGAGGCCACTGAATTTCAGTTGCAATACGTAAGTAATAAATATAAAGAGGAAAGAAACTTTTTTAAATGTTGAGCAGGAGGGCCGTTTTTCTTTGTTCTGTAGCATTGCAACAAATGCTAGAAAAACAAGATATTGTACATCAAAATGAAGCTTACTGTTCCGTTAACAAATTGCAACATCGTTCAACTAAGATAGTGACTTTAGAAAACAGTATGAAATAAATGCGCAAGGGCTGGCGCGAAGAGGCGGGAAGATGTAAGCCCAAGAGGTTTTGTCGTTTCCTGTTTGTCAGCACCCTCGCCCTAAGTTCCCTTGGCCACCCAGCAGTTATTATGTATTTCTTTTGTCCTATTTATCGGATTAGATTCACTTCCTTTTCTTGATTGATCAAAGTGCTGCTTCAGATTCAGATTCAGAAGTGCCAGATTCATTTCTTTTACTTATCGCGCAAAGCTAGCTGGGAGAGCTCGCCTGAAATACTTCTTTCTCCAGACGGACTACAATGGTATACACTCATAATTATCATGAAGTAAAGTTACAGTTTATTCACTTCAGCCATAAGAATAGCTTATATTGACCAATTTGGGCTTCTTGTGGTTAAGATGGCAGAAGATACTAAGCTATGTGCAATTTTGATTTCTTCGCAAGAAAAAGTCCACCCTACTCTGATTAGCTCTGCTACAATAGCTAAGATGAACATAACGATCTCACTGGGGATCTCAATTTCGATGACGCTTGCCATGGGACTGCTGACACTGTAGGCTCAAATGATGACAATGATGATGTTGAAGATGAGTTTATTGAGTTCAAGATAAAAACAAGCGTACATTCACCTGTTTTCCAATACCAATGAGATATGGCTACAAAATACAGTCCATTTTTTCATTTTTGTTGTCATTATGAGATTCAATAGGATATCAAATAGGCTTTTCTTTACACCACGTATTAATGTACTTATATAGTATAATAGTTAGCGTGCGTAAAGTCTCAAATTATGAGAAATTCGGAGAAAATCAAGAAGAATGTAAGTCCATGCTGTAGTAAATATGATTTTGTATGAAACAGCACATCTATGAACTGGAAATTACCCATGTGGATACTAGAAAAACAAGAAAACGTTTTGACATTATTCAACTAGTTACATAAAATTTTGAAAATTACTTGTCGACGTACAAGTTTGTACTGTTATGGAAAATAACAAAAGTCAATTTATCTGATTGCTTGTGTTTAGGCTTTCTCGATGAAGAGGATATAAATATTTCTAAATTTATCTTCTGTTTAGCGCCGCCATGTTTCTGAATAAAATTTTGACACGTTTGAGTTTTTAGCTGTTGTTAATTTTTCCCTCATTTATCATCTGCCTCTAAACCAGCGTAATAATTGTTATCCGCTTCGTTTGTGAATTTTGTGACATTTTCTGAACTTTGAGATATTGAAAATGAGCATAAAGAAAATGTCGGAGCATAGGAATCAAAAAGAAAATGTCGGAGCATAGGAGTCAAAAGAAATGTTGAAGCAAAAAAATAACATGAGTTTACTCATAAAAGATCCTGCTCCTTTCCTATATCATTATCATTCATGACGATGGTGCTTGCGATGACAATAAAAATGATGCTTAGAGGAAGTTTGAGATCTCTGTTAGCGTATCGGTTACTTTTTCACTGAGAATGTACGAGTGAAAGAGACTTCATAAGGAATAAGACTTAGATATTATAGAGATTGTATGTGTGATTTTGATAATCACGATTATTGTGATTAATGATGACCTTTCTTTAAGCGTTTCAAATGGAAAAAGAAGTTTCAGAACACCACTTATTAGGACACCTTCAAGATACGTGGAAGAATTTGAAGAGATAGATGTGCTTGGAAAAGGTGGATTCGGATCGGTTTATGAAGCAAGGAACAAACTCGATGGGAGACATTATGCTATTAAGAAGATAAGCTTAGCATTTGTCAAAGCTGATGATTGTTTAAAGGTCCTTAGAGAAGTCAAAGTACTAGCTGGTTTGGATCATCCAAACATTGTTCGTTATTATTCTTCATGGCTTGAGTATGGTTTTACTGACAATAATATTAGTGATAAGTTTGAAGGTAAATAATTTGCTTCTTTCCAATTATCTGTTTTTGCCGTTAAGAAAACGCTGCTCCAAGTTAAAAAGTGAAACCATGCAACTTTAATGCTGGGCATTGTTGAGAGAATGTCGAAGAGCACATAGTCACTTTAATCCCTTGATAATGAAAACAACGTTTGAGTACATTCTGACCCCATTCTTTTCTGGGGTTGGGGGATTTTTCTCCAAGTATGTTGTCTCTCTGAAATCCTATTCTACGAGATATTTCTGCAGGTTGAAAACCTTTAAGAAATAATATAATCAGTCTGGAACAGTCTGGTTATAGAAGTATATTTTATTTGCTGAAACGACTAAACACATTCACAACAATCTACAAATAAGAAATAAAAATGTCAAGAAAGGTATATTCCCTCTATCTTTAGGCGACTGACGTGATTTTTTGAATAAAATTAATTCCTTTTTATTTTTAAGGGTCAAGTATTTTGCGCTTTCATAATCATTCTCGGGTTTCCCTGACATATTACATCTCCGAAGATTGCTCTATCCTGAAATGTTACCCCGATAAGAAATCGCTCGCAGCTTCAGTTTGTGACCTCACCATTTGAGGAATTGCCTTTTTGACTTGTTTACATTGAGTTGAATGACAGAAAAATACCTACCTGCATTCGTGCTAGAAAGGCTGGACGCTTTTTCCAATATATGTACTGGGGCTGGGAATGTATTTACCGAGAAAACACCTTTCTTAGTGATTAAAGTTTCTTGTGCTTTGTATTTCATTCTAGACATGTCAAAGGAAAAGAGTCTCTCTGGACGTAAACGTCATACGTAAGGAATTTTTCATTCTCAGCTTTTATATTTGCTTATATTACACGTTACATTTTTTAGTCTTTTAGCAGTACAAAATTTGAAAATTTTAAGAAACAGCAGAAAAATTTTTGACACACCGAAAAACTATTTTCTTCTCACACACCTCAGAGTATAAATATCAGAAACAGACCGAAACAGTTGAAAAGGCTGAATTTATACCCAGATGCTGATCGAATTCCTCAAGTCTTCGATGTTTAAAAGATTGTGTTAGAATACTTGAAGATAGACTTATTACTTGCGTCGTAGCTAGTTGTCGCAATTGAAGTCAACTGCTGGACGCTCAAACTACGACTCATAATCGACTAGTTTTATTTTTTTTTGGACTTAATTTCTCTGCCTCTTTCCCAAATTATCATGGTTACAGTGATGCTCGATTTTGTCAATGAGCATTTTATTGATTTTGTCAATAAAGCTCTCTTTAATTTCTCTTTCAACAGAGTGTCCAATCGCAGATTTCTGTGATATGCAGTTGCAAATGTAGTTTTCCTTAAAAATCTTTGCTGCTTCTGCTATCTGCTTAGTGACACACTAATTTTTTGTATCCTCTCTAGTGGAATGTTGCTGACAGGGGCAAAATTTCCCCATGAATAGTTGCATTCGATTCGAATCCGAATTCATTGCACAGCCTTGTATTTGTAGTAAATCTCTAAGTACTTCAGGATGACTGTTGTTCTCCAATGCATATTTCACGGCTTCAATTCCTTCTCTTTGTGGAATATTTGTGTATAGAGATCTGACATTCATTTAAGGCACAAGTGCTTCTTTAGGGTTGTGACTCTTTTTTTTACTAATACGTCCGCCTGGTTCTTGGATGAGGCTGTCTGCTAACTCTCCACCCCCCAAGCTGATTGGTATTTTGGTTTCTCTTATTTGATTGGTGCATTTCGAGCCGCATCTTGGTATAAATTCGTCCTTAGTTTATTGTTTTGATCTGTTTCTGATTTTCATACTCTGGGGAGATTATCAGGCGAAAAAAGCTTTTTAAGTATGCCCGAATATGTTTCCGCTGCTCATCTCAGTTTTGAGGTTTCATACTAGTCAAAAATTATTAATTTTGCACTCATCAAATTTTATGATTTGTAATCCTTGAGAACTTTCTTTATGTGTCGAAATTGGTGTTTGATGGATGAAATTCACGTTCTTGATAGGTTGCTTCGTCATTAAGTTAAGATTCCGCTTAACTCCTCCACCTTTGTTCGTAATTGCAATGATGCTCTTTCTCCGACGTCTTTCAGAGCTTTTTTGTTTGTGAGGCTGTCCTTGGTATAGGTAGAGTTGGTGATTTCGGAGAGAGTCCAATAGCATATTTATTCAGTCTAAACTCTCACGGCGTGCTGTGGCTTTCAGCCAAAGCAAAATATTTTCAAGGATCAGAAAAAATTCGTTACATTAGGAGCCTACTAATGGTCGAAACTTTTGGCGGGAAAAATTCGTTACCGGCTTTAAATCAAATTGACGAATATTATATTTGATATTTGATATTTGATAGTTCGCAAGATATTTTTTTACTTTTCGTTGTTTAGTAATCATTGGTGCAAAGCTTTGTTCAAGATTTTTTAACTGGAGTATTTTGTGAAAGTGTGAATAGAAAAGACTCCCTTGATCCTACGAAAATATTTTTCCGTGGCGAAAACGAAAACGAGTATGTAGCTACAAAAGCAGCAGCCTAAAATCTCCCTGATGTGAAATCGCTTTTGACATCGAAACCTTCTAACTGAACACCGACTCCCTGTTTAATAAACGTCTGTTTATTAAATAAAGATCACAGTCTCCTTTGTCGTTAATTTCATTCCTTTTTGAAAGCCGTTAAATGACGAAAGTTTTCCCTATTTTCCCGCCAAAAGTTTCTGTGAACGGGCGCAAGCTAACCACCGTGGTGCAATTTTTGTCAAGCTTGAGTGTACGTTATTTTTAGTAAATAATGTTTTTATCATTTATGTTGGAGGTGGGCAAGAGCTCTTTCAGATTTTCTTTGAGGACACTTCTTCTGATCGGGATGAACTGAATTCGAAATAAGAAATGTTTGAATAGCTTTTAATTTATGTTGCTGTCAAATCACCCAACCTGAATGATTATATAAAGATAAATGATTGACCGTAGTAAGACAAATAAAGAATTTTTGAGCCGGCTTAAAATTTTGGGACGGTATGAGGGTCAGCTTAGGTGTCACGTGGCATCCGTCTTCAAGGGCGATTTAATCCACAGAATTGTGTAACATTTTTATCCCACAAAAATGATACATGTTTATTCAGTTAAACACTCAATTCTTTCCTTTGTTTATCAGGCAGTTCAAATTTGGTACAAGCAAAAGCAATAACAGTTCTTACTTACTGTCTGAAGAACTTTCATCGGCTTCAAGTAATCTGATAATTTTTAAAAGTGATTCAGAAACTCACGCGTCTGTTAAAGATATCGATCTTTTTGATGCATCTTCCAAAAATTGGCTAAATAAAAATGTAAATTCGTCTATAGAACGTTTGGATCTTTGTCAGCAGAATCTTGCTTGTCGGGGTATGTCTTTGCATTTTTTCAGCGCTAATAAATAACTAGCTGCAGGTTCTCAGGACTCTTAAACGGATGATTTATCTGCAACAGTGTGCTTTCCTCTTTCTTGAATTTTAGCCAAAATCTATGCTCTTATATTCTTGAAATGTGTGGCCCTGGCATCCAAGAAACTGATACCTTCTGAATCTTTTTATTCAAAACTCTCCTCTGGTGATATTAGCCAACTGGAATTGGCTTGGGAACATAGGTACTGACCTTGTATCATAATTTTTTTTGAACACATGTTAGTGTATTACTGGTTCCACAAATAATTGCCAAAAACGCGATGTTTATAAAAAGAATGAAATTTTGTTGATTTACGTATCAATTTTTTATCTCGAAATTTTGCATGTTCACAAATGACTGTAAAAGCTGTTTACCGCAAACATTTATTTTTGCCAATACTGCCACTTCTCTATTTTAACTTGTCTAAAGTTTATCCTTCAATAAAACCAATAAAACTTTCTGCATTGCCTACGAGTTGTACAAAACGTCAAAGCTGCAATACAGAGACTTTTCTGTACGAACTATTACCAGCTGAGTTGGCTGTTGACATTTAACTCTAAGGAATACGTTACCAAATACATAGAGTATTTCATTCAAAATACTTTATTTTCTGTTTCCAGGAAAAAATGAGTTGCGATTGAAAGGGCGTTTTTGTAACTGGCCGATCCCTTCGATAGCTAGTAATTTTTTCAAGGATCCAAAGCAAGGCCACAAATTCAACTTTAGAAGGTCAATATCAAGCGACAGCCTGAGAGAATGTGGCCATATTCCACAACATCGCCAAAGAAATTCCAGAGAGATAAGTGACCAGTTTGATTTCAAGGTAAGTGAGAGTAACCTTTCTTGCTCAAGAATTCTGTATATATTTTCTCACAAATTAGTTTTGCAAACAGTAAATCTTGATCAATAGCAATTTAATGTACATGCAATAGTATTATAAGGAAGGTTTTCAGCCCATGAATTTCGATTCTTTGATTTGAACCTCAAATTTCGAATTCGAAGTTTTTCATATCTTGCACCGTTTCACCATTTATTAGAATTTAGTAAAATCGGCTCATAAAAAAGATTTTTGGAGAGCAACTTTGTAAGGAAACAGTTTCTTGATCATTGATCATTAGTTTTCTAATCATAAAAAATTGTTGATCAAGTGACCAACAAAATGACACATTCCCATAAGCATGAAAGAAGAGAACAGAAGCAAGCTGAGAAAACAATCATCGGAAGATGTGTGATTCCATTAGTTGGATATTTCCAAGATCTACAACAAATGAAATACAATAATCATAAATTCCACAAGTTCATAAGGCAACAATTACAGTTGCATTTTTCAAATTTTCCTTAGCTATCCTGGTAATATCACTTTCCTATAAAAGCTATTTTTTAGTAATCTTGAGTGCTGATTTATGAGTGAATAACGATATGTTGCAAATTGATAACTTTCTTTGCTATATCTTGATTGTTAGAATGCACAAAGCTTTTTTGACATGAGCATTATCCACCAAAATTTGAGAAGACTCTAAAACCCAAACCTGTATTTAACTGAAAATTCCATCAAACTACTTTTTCGTAGTTCGTGCGACTAGTATTCTTGCATCAATTGTTGCCTCAATTCATGCTTCATTTCTGGCCTAACATTTAATTTCCGCAAGCTCTTGATTGCTATCGTCGGATCTACTCTACGTCAAATATAATTTACTTTGCATTATTATCAGGATAGTGTTTCATTAAAACCAGAACAGTTTCATATCTACGAACCCACTGTAAACTCCCTCAAAGTTAATTTCTCTTCACAAACAAAGCACAACTTTATTTCAACTCAACAACGCTAAATATTTCTATTTCCGGCATGTCCGAATATTTTCGGTCTCATTCTAATAACAAAATCTGCTCTCAACGTAGTGATATCTCACGGGGTAGAGAAAAAAGAAAATGACGAGAGTTAGTAACGGTTAAGTTGTTTGTTAATTTTTCAGTACAGAAGTTTAAAAATGCAATCATCTTAACAAAACTTAAGTCCTTATGACGATTATTTGCTGTTTTTGTTTATTTATTCAATTTTCTCTGCTTTTGTCTCTTAACAGCCTCTTCAAATTTCTATGCATATACAAATGGAACTTTGTAATACTACTCTAAAGCATTGGCTCGTAGAAAGGAATGAGAACATTTCTAATCCTGGTAAGCATTCTACGAGTTTTTTTATACAATTAAGTCCAGGATAAGGCAGAAATTGGTTGGGAGAAAAATTAGCTTCATTTCAAAATATTTCATTTCACCATTAAAAAATGTTTAACTACTACCCACAAAGCGTCTTCAAATTGCGATAATTGATAAAAATTGTTGAAAAGTTATGCAGCAAGCATAAATAAATAATATTTGAAGTTTAAAAGAAGGGTAACTGACCGTTGCTTGTCGCTTGAAGGTTATTCTTGGCGGCAAAGAGATAAAACCAGGCAGGAATGCCGCGACGCTAATGCGATGCAAGATTAGTTGGTTTTTCTAAAACAAATACAAAATTTTTGTGTACGAAGAATGAGTACACTATGCGAGGGGTTCGATGTAGCGCACACACACACCCACGGATAGACGGAAATGTGTAACAAAAGATCAAGCAGCAAACAATGGGTACAGAAAGCCCCGCAACAAGGGTCGAAACTTTAGATCTTGCGGCAAACAATCGGTACATAAACGCGGCTACAATGTGATCGGAACAATCAATGCAATGATTCATTGTTGTTTATTTCGAAACGATTGGAATATTGTCACATAGGTTAATTTTTGAAAATAATAGGCAGGCGAAGTGTATCTACTGGCCCTTGGACCAATGGACCTCAGACCTTGGATCATGGTCCATAGACCAGAGGTGAATATTGGCGTGTGTGTAGCCACAGTGATATCTGTGGTAAAACTGCAGGATATTGTGTTCGAGGGGCACGTGGGAACGGGGTTACTACCAGAAGCACCACATGCGCCGCCATGATCAGTAACATCAGAATCATCATCATGGCTTTTGTCGTTGACGTCATCTTCAATATCACCATTGCCAGTCATCATCATCATCATAATCACCATCGAGGTGTGAGTAAGACGGAAAACTATTCGATGTGGCATCATCATGATCATCATAATATTTTTCCGAAATTATTATTACGGTTTTTCTTCGTTGTTGTCGTCTTCGTCGCCGTAATAATCATCATATCATCACATTGAACTGTGAATGGTTCATATCAACATGGTTCTTGGCTACCGATTGCTTGATTCCAAATTAGGGCTGCTTATCTGCGCAGGCTTTTCTCATTCACACTGCGTGCTTTGACGAACGCAATTCCAGAGTCCAAACTTGCAGAGATTTCGATTACGTTTCGAATGTGGCATGGAATGAAATTTACATCATTTGTCTATTTAATGGAATTCTGAGGGACATTTGAGCCGCACGCAAAATTATATCTAACCACGGTGGCAAAGATATCCGAGCTCAGCTTACACAAAAATACATTGAGTGAAACTCGAATAAACCATATGGAAACAATCAGAAAATATTCATATATGCTATACGTTACAAGGTTATTGATATTATTAATATTCCCATATATAAGTATATTGAACACATTCATCAAATTTTGAACCTTCAAATTTCTAGGTTAATCGCTGTCTGTATTACAAAAGCTGTATGCACAAAATAAATTTTTGTAAATACGTCAATGTTCGTGGCCCTTACCTGCCAAGAGTTTTCGATATCATTTCTTCTAATTTCATTGTCTGGTGACAAAGAATCAAACCCGGGACCCGAAAATGATAATAAATCAATTCATAGTAAGCATAGACCAAAAACGGCGAAGGTGAGTGTCTTTAACAGGGCCGCGTTATGTATCATTCTGTATTTCATTTTTTACGGTATTTTCATCTTGAAATCGCACCATTGTCACAGTTTTGCCTGTAATAGACATTGTAGTACTGACGCAACATCAAGGAACTGGATTAAATGTGCAATGAAGAAATCAACTAGAAAGAGCTTGGTAAAATTTCGCTCACCGCCGGTATTCTCTCTTTGCGCTCAGCTATTCATTTTACTTCTGTGTGGTGATATTGACTTAAATCCTGGGCCACAGATTTTATCTTTTAAAGACAGCAAAGAAAGCTCCTCATCAACAAATCAGAAGAATGTACTAAATGAAAGATTATCACGATTTGGTTTGAAGCAGTTAGATGTCCGAGGAGGAGGAGATTGCTTTTTTAGATCTGTTTCACACCAATTATTTGGTAATGCAGAATATCATGCATTTGTAAGATTTCAAGGAGTAGAGTATCTTGCAGAAAATCCGGATAGGTTTATTGAAGGAAACACTGAATTTTCTTGGCTAGATTATTTGCATAATATGTCCAATTTGGGGACATAGTGTGATGCAATCATAGTTCAGGCTGTCTCAGACGCGTTTAACGTTATAATTAACATTGTTGAATCAAGGGAGACATTTGCTCCATATACCACAATCCAGCCAACAAACAGTACAACTGAAAGGCCCTCGTGCATTTGTATCGCTCATATTGATGAAACTCACTATGTTTCCACAGTGAATTTACAAGATAATTTGTTGGAAGGGCGCTGCTTTACTCCAGACATTCCTCCTGAAGAAACGACTCTAAACACTAACACACCACAAACTACATCGTCAATAACTAATAAAGAGAAGCAAGCTGCATACATGAAAACATACAGAGAAAAAATGTAGCAACATATATCAAATGACAATGATAAACCGACTACATCTTCAGAGCAATGCAGCACCCAATCCACTCGCGAAAGGAATTTCAAGTGTAAGGAGAGGAACATTGAACGGTATAAAGCGATTCATAAGAGGAATATGAGTGAATATAAGAGAAGGAACCTGGAACATGTCCGAGAACTTCGTCAGAAGCGTTGCAGTAAATACAAGGCGAAAGACCCAGAAAATTACAAAGCTATGAACAAAAGAAAAACAGACAGATACAAGGGAAGAACCTGGAGCATTTCAGAGCTATCAACAAAAGGAAAACAGATAAATACAAGATTATAGATCCCCAAAATTTTAATTCTCTTAACAGAAAAAGAAAGAGACTTCATGATAAAAAAATTTCTCTTTCCGTCTCTAATAATCCAGCAGTCGTAACGCAAGGTTTTTTAGCAGATGCATCTGAAGATATATCCAGGGTAATTGAAGAATTTCACAGAATCCGACAAGAAGGGCCAGAATATGTGTGTACTTGCTGTGATCAGTTATAGTATAAATCTTCTGTTCTTGAATGCAATCCAGATAAATATGAGTTTGAAAATATGTCAGCTGTATGTTTTCTGACAGGCGTAAAAAGCGTGGATAATAAAGAATCGATATGTAGGACATGTCATCATAGTCTAATCCAAGGTAGAGTTCCAAAATGTTCAAAAGCAAATGGAATGACATTTCCTAACAAACCACCTGTTTTAGATCTTACTGCTTTGGAAGAACGACTTATAGCACCTCGGATTCCATTTATGCAGATTAGAGAACTGCCAAGAGGGGGGCAGTTATCTATTCATGGAAATATAGTAAATGTACCTGCAGATGTTAATACTACGGTGACTCTAATTCCAAGACCTTTAAATGAGTCACAGACTATTCTCATAAAATTAAAAGGCGAAAGATTATAAAAGCTATTACATGTATCAAACCATAAGACCATTTAATGTAACATATGCTGCATATCATCTTGTTCAATCAAATGAGCTGTACAAAAATGAAGGAATAACATTGTCAAACCAATGGCTTAATGAATCCTTGCAGCCTTCTAGTAACACAGAAACCGATGCAGAATTCATTGAACAAGAACAACAAATTGTGCGCGAGCGGGAATGTGCTCAAAATGATAACCAAATTCATGTGCAAAACAGCGACAGTGAATCGATCCATAGTGATGATGAATGGAATGAAACAGAAGATCAACCTACTGGGACTGCTGACACGCTGTTAGAACCATCAGACGCAAACGACTTTGCAGATTCTTTTCTAACAGTTGCACCAGGAGCAGGCAACAGACCACTAGGAATCTTCTCCGACACAGATTCTGAATTTTTAGCATTTCCGACCATTTACTGTGGTAAAAAAGCGATGCAGTAATGAGAACAGATTAGTGCCTGTTCATTATAGCGACATCTGTAAATGGGAACTCATAAGTAAAGATCGCAGAGTGGCGCAATCAGTAGCCAGTATTTTCTACAAACTAAAGAAATTGCAAATCAAGAGCATTCAAGACACAGCAACAATTTCCATGAGAAAATGTAAAACAAGAGGTAAACAATACAAAGCAAAAGACTTTAAGTCTGAACAATCAATAGGAAACATCATACATCTGGACGAGGGTTTTAGAGTATTTAAAAATCTAAGAGGCTCACCACCATATTTTGAAAAATGTAAAAAAGACCTATTTGCTATGATAAGACAGCTAGGGTTTCCAACTTGGTTTTGTTCATTTTCCACTGCCAACACAAAATGGTATGACTTACTATCACTATTAGGAAGACTAGTCGACCACAAAACATATACCAAAGAAGAAATAAATACTATGTCGTTGCAAAAAAAATCTGAGCTTATTCAGAAAGATCCAGTGACGTGCGCGAGATATTTTGATCACTTGGTACAATTATTCATCTACAAGGTATTAAAAAGCTCCGCTAATCCCATCAGGAAAATCGAAGATTGCTTCTTGCGAACGGAATTTCAACAGAGAGGATCGCCTCATATCCACACAGTATTTTGGATAAAAAATGCCTAGAAGTATGGACATGATTCTGTAACCGACGTAGAGGCTTTCGTAGACTAATATGTTACTTGCGATAAAAACAGCAAGAGTCATTTGAGGGAATATGTTAATTATCAAATCCATAAGCACTCAAAGACATGTAAAAGAAAAAATGAAAAACTTTGCAGGTTTCAGTTTCCTGCTCCGCCTTTGCCAAGAACAATGATACTGGAACCACTAAAAGATGACGAATTGAATGATACAGCACTAGCATCGACACAAGCTAATTACACCAAAGTGAAGAACTTACTTGATTCAATGAAATGCGGTTGGGATATAACATTTAGTCAGTTTTTACATGAGTTAGACATACCTTTGACCCAATACATTCTTGCAATACGATCACAACTAGAAAGAGCGACCGTTTTTTTGACCTCCGACCTCCGACATCTATAAGAGTAAATAACTACAATGCTTCCTTACTAGAAGCATGGCAGGCAAATATGGATATTCAATTCATTCTTGATCCATATGCATGTGCAATGTATGTACTTTCGTATATGATGAAAGGCCAAAGAGGTATGAGTAAACTCCTTGAACGAGCATGCAACGAAACTAAATCAGGAAATAACGACATAAAAATCAGATCAGACATATCGGTAATAAATTCTTGAATGCTGTAGAAATCAGTGCCCAAGAAGCTGTTTATTTAGTTTTGCAAATGCCCTTGCGAAGATCATCCCGTGTGTTCCAGTTTATCAATACCGCACAATTTGATGATAGAGCCTTTCTGGTTCGAAATCATGAGCAAATCATGGAATTGCCGGACGACTCAAATGACATAGAATGTGATAATATCATAAAGAGATATCAGAGAAGACCAGAATCCCTTGAGCATGAGTGCTTAGCAAATTTTGTAGCCTGGTACAATTATGTGCCTAAAAAAATTGCAACGATGACAATGCCCACTCTCTGTTTGATGAAAATGAAGATGATGACGTTGAAGACCTGGATTCAGAAGCGCAAGCTAACTTGAACCTGACAAAAAAATTTGTCAAAAGAAAAAAAGAACGAATTATAAGGTTTGTTAAATATGACGAGAAACGTGATCCTGAAAATCACTACCGTGAACAACTAATGTTGTACACTCCTTGGAGAGATGAAAGTAGATTAGCACAGGGATATGATTCTTATCAGGATAAATATCATGCAGAAAAGGAACAAATTTCTAAGATCCGAAATCAGTATATGCTGAATTCTGCTGAACTTGATGCCGCGAAAGAAATGGTTGATTCAGGTATCGTGAATTTTGATTCCAATGTTGGTACTGCCGTCCAGCACTCGGATGAAATAGACGCTAGTATCGGAAGCAAACCAAGTGCGTTTTATGGCTGCTTTGATCCTGGAACCGACAGCCTTCATGGAAAATATGACCTAATGAATGATTTGGGTATCTACCCTCGGACAAATGATGATGACATTCAAATTGTACATCACATGTCAGATTTGGAATACAGATTGCTTACTCAGTCCCTAAATAGAGAACAGAAGGAATTTTTCGATCACGTCCTGCACTGTGTTAAGTCAAATTTCACGTCATTTTCGCTCTTTCTTAGCGGCAGTGCTGGAGTAGGTAAGAGTAGAGTGACCAATGCTCTGTACGAAGCTTTGGTAAGATATTTTGATCATCAGCTCAATTCTAATCCAGATGAAATAAAAGTATTAAAACTTGCCCCTGCCGGAAAAGCTGCCTACAACATTCGAGGCAATACCATTAACTCTGCATTGAAGATACCAGCAAGTCGGGGATTCCGTTACTGCCCGCTTGACACAGACAGGTTAAATACGATGCGTTCTAAACTCAGGGCACTAAAAGTAATACTTATAGATGAAATATCTATGGTCTGGTCAGGAATGTTTAACTTTATTAACCTCCGTCTGCAACAAATAATGGGAACAGATCAGTTATTTGGAGGGGTAGGTATCATAGCCATTGGAGATTTGTTTCAACTTCAGCCTGTTTTTGATAGATGGGTATTTCAAAACGCTGGGCAGGCATATGCCCCATTAGCTGCTAATTTTTGGCAAGATAATTTTACTATGTATGAACTCATAGAAATCATGAGGCAAAAAGAAGACAAAAAATTCGCTCAAATATTAAACAGAATTCGAGAAGGACAACACACAACACAAGATCCAAGCATACTAAAAACACGTGTTATGCCTTCCGATAACTCAAATCGGGCATCTTTAAGCGTCACTCATTTGTTTACTACCAACTATGCAGTTGATGAGCACAATGAATTTGTGTTTGAGAATTGCCGTTGCCTAAAAGCTGAGGTACATTCTGTAGACACAGTTTTAGGCGATATCTCTGACAAATTGAAACAAGATATCCTACAGAAAATTCCCAAAGACTCAACAAAAACAATGGGTTGATCATCATTCGTTAAATTAGCTGTTTCAATGAAATACGACATCAGCATAAATGTTCAGGCGAAACATACTTAGTCTCTCTCTTACCACTGAATGTTACATTAAATCATCCTGTTCACGCTGTAAAACCAAAATACCTAGCCATTACCTCATAGATTGCCTAAAGTAGCACTTACTGAATCTCCGAAATATATCATAAACAACCTCTGCAACATCTACAACGATTCATTTTTTCATCTACGGAATAAAATTGCATCAATTTAATAATTCTACCTCTAAAATAACACAAAATTACATTCCCCCTCGCTATAAATATGTTATCAATGTTCCATCATTGCCCCTAGCACACTAAGATCCAAGACAAACTTCCTATTAAAGAGGAAATTTCCCCACGCACCCATGCCTCGATCATGTATAAAATCAACCAGAATTTAGTGTTTCATCAGTTAACTTTCTCTGGAACACTTCAAGAAAGCAGCGATAGAGAAATGGCCGAGCGAAAGACTCCAGACGCATCGGGTAAGTTGTTTATTTTTTTTTTAATTTTCAACTTCTTTTCTCAGCGTTTTATAGCTAAGTAGCTATACTCTTTTCATGGCATATAATATCTTCAAGTTTCCGTGTCGAAGTCTTCACTTAGGTACACGCCTTCTCCCCACTATTTTACTTCGCTTTTTATATTTATCATTTCCCATTTAATCTACTTTGACTTGTGTTCAGTTTTTGAAACTTTGTTAAAAAGGGTAAGACCACGCCTTT
>JAADKT020096664.1:0-17495 GCA_011763395.2 Chrysaora chesapeakei
GTTTTACATGAGTGTACCATGATGTCCATAGGTCCATGACGATAAATGGTGCGAGATTTACAAATAACGCAATCATTGTCAGAAACACGGTTTTCGTGAATTCTGTTGAATATTTCCGCGCGTTTCGTGTCAAATTTTCGGTAATATTCACTGTAGTTTGTTTATGCTTTCGGGCGATTCTATAATAAAGTCTAAAGTATAAGATATAGATAGTGACAAATAGAATCCCGCTGACTGCTTTAGTCGTAATTATTGTTATCTTTGACCGAATATAACCGAAAAAGTAACAGCTCGACAATCCGTGAAAAATCGGTAAAACGAAGCAAACGATAACAAGGAAATTCGCCAATCGTCCCGACATGACAGACTTGGTTATTCCTTTGTAAGTTCGGCTCTTTAGATTCGGGTGGATTTTAAGGTATCTGTGGAAGGCTATATGCAACACCAGATACGCAGAAACATGCATATTGAACTGCAACAAAAATACCACAATATTCTCCAAGGTGCAATATTCTTTTTTTCGGTATTTTGTGAATAATATCAACAGTAGTATAACAGTGACAGTGATGAATCCGTCTGATAACGTCAACAAGAAGACATACCAACGGCTTCTGGAATTTAGGAGATTTTTCTTGAACAAGGCCAAGGCAAGTGAGAGATTGACTATTATAATGGGTGAAATATACAGCGCTAGTAAAATAGATATGACAGTGGATTGCGTGGCAGTAAGAAATACCCTGTCGCTAAATGCATTATGGCAGCGTGTGTGATTCGTATTCATCCTTACAATTTAATTTTGTTTTGAAGATTATTTTCCTCTTTGATGTGATAACGATTGATTTATTTTGATCCCTATTCTTCGATCTTTCTTCCTGCTGATCCCTTCAATGCCTTAAGCAATTCATTCCTGCCGTGACTTCGAAGCAATCGAAGAAAATACCTACTAATGAGATCCTAGCGACTGGCGCTAAAACACCATTGACCATCTTCATCATTCACCTCACCACCAAAGAGTCAGCAAATGATAGGAGGTCTAGTCTAAAGGGTACTGTAGTTACAGTACTACATACAGTACTACATACATTCCACAGACACTTTTCACGAAAAGTCCTAAACATAAAGGATTCACTGATACTTGCAAGATTCTTAAACATATGCCGCATTACCATTGGAATTAGGTAATGGATAAAAAAATTACAACCGCATGAAAGCCAAATAACACCTGCAAACATAAGTCACAAGTCATAAGTAACCACAGCTGCTACTTCTCCAGCAAAACCTTAGTTTTGTTTAATTTCGCGAAATTAAATCTCGATAAATAAAAATTATGCTTCCAATAGTAAATTCGTCAAAGACGGGCCTCCCCAATTAAGCAGAAATAAAATTATTTTCATACAGTACTTCCTCCATTTTGCGTAACCTTATTTGACCGGCCTTCGATTATCCGGTCGTAGCAAACTCTGAGGGGTGTGAGCGGCTATTGCCCATAATAAAACTCCGAGAATTAGCCACGGAAAACACGAATCTCCTTCCCAGACCTTGTATATGAAAAAAAACATTCGGTTGCTTACGAAGAACCAAATATCCTGAAACAATAGCTTTTTATTTGACCAGTCTTTGAGCAGTGCAAAACTGCAAGAAACAGCGGAAACATTGTTGGACATACTTGAAAGCTTTTTTCGTCTGACACTCCTCAGAGTATAAACGTCAGAAACATGACTACGGCGGTATTATATCCAGATGTGGATCGAAATGCACCAATAGAAAAGTGAGCCTGGATTGGTGTTGTGTATTGATGTTTTGATTTGAACTTCAATCAGCTCACGGGATACAGTCTACATTTGAGGAACATGACGTTTTCAGTTTAGTCTCATATTGACTTTATTGTCCTTTGAGCCACGCCTAAAATTCCCTTTTTGGCATTATAGTTTTAAAGTCAGGAAGAGGTTATTCGTTCCAAATTAAACTCGATTTTTCATTATAATTTAAGAAACTACTAATAAATATATACAATTGATAAAAAAGCAAAGAAATCCTTAAACAGCAGCTAAATAACGAGTCAAACACTTGAAATTCAGAGTTTTCAGTTGTTTGAAGCAGAAAGTGAACAGTAACCATTGCAATCACTCCAAGCAAATGGCTGTCTATGAGACGCTTAGATTTTCTCTCGGATTTTCTAATGCAGCGATGAAGATCCAATCTTTTTACGAGAATCTCCTTCATTTAGATTTCATTCAGCTCGTTTTCCAGGTGCACGGTAGCTAGCAACGCGACTTAATTGGTTAAATACAGCTCATTGACAGCGATAACTTGCACCCAGATTTTGTGTGTGAATGCTGTTTCTATTCTAAAAGAATTCAGAATTCGAGATTTCGCAGTCATATTCCTTTCGTTGATTCCCCTTCTTACAACATCAATGGATGAACAAATCTGGCTGCTGGTGCTGGTGACCAATGTAGAAGTACCGTTGACTGCAATTAGCTGCACTAGGACTTATCTATACGAGACGAGGCAGCTATTAAGCGTCTTTCTTCCACCAGTTCCTATGACGGCTAATGTAGTGCAGGCCAATGACGGCCAATGTAGTACAGGTCCACCATTTACTCACAGCGCATATTATGACTTTATGAATATATGACTTTAGGCAGAACGTACAGAAGGTCCGATGGAGTCAACATTCATTCTAAATAAACTTTAGCTGAACACTACATGGTCATTACCTCTTTAAGTTTCAATTCAAGCTCGCTGATATCTATACAACCTGGTATACTTCTTAACAGCTTGAGTGTCATTTTAGCGGATATCAAGCTGAAACAACAACTGTAGATTTATGTTCCGCATTAGTATATCCAACAAAGCGACTGTAGGAGGTGCAGTAGTTTATATCCGCAATAGAGTATATATAACAATGAGACTGTAGTAGAAGAGTGGATCCATTGGATGCTAGTTGCGCTTAAACGTTTCGCATTCAATTAGTCAATTACCAAGTTCTCTACAGCATTTGCCAGTAGGGGTCGTTTTCCATCTATAAAGCGAAAGAGCCATCTCCTTTTCTTGAGATAGGGAATTATAGGCAGCTTAAGAAATAGGACCTCAGTTGACCGCGGTTAAATCAACCTTAACTACAGAGTGAAGGCCGGCAATGACAGAATGGATAGGAAAAAGCAACAGCAATATGTCAATATCACCTGGGTTATCAAGAGAGTACTATACAAAATGATCACCACATTTCATCTGGCATAGGAAAGACTTCTTCTTCTTCATCATCACTATCTCCATTGCGTCTCATTGCTTCTGCTTGCTTATTAAGAAAATGCCTGATCACAAATATCAAACCAGCACTTCCAACGATGGCACCGGCGACGCTGCTACCGACGACCACTGCCAATCCAGATGTGCGTTCTGAAGTCGTTGCATATCCAGGAAGCTAGAGGAATAGATCAGGAAAAAATAGTAAATAAGTTTTCAAAATGTTGATGGTATTCGAGGGGTTCTCTTTGCCGAAAATTGTATTGATGAATGTTAGTTGCAGCATGCTGTTAAATCGTATCTCCTTATCTCTTGGAAGGGTGACCCACGCTCATGGCATCACACGGGCACGAAAATTCATACAAACCAAACTTTTTATGTGGTAGGTACGCAATCCTTTTGAATGGATGGTAGTAGTTCCTGAGTGAAAAGTCATTGGTCCTAAAATCGTACACTTCGAACTTCAATCTGTTGTGAATTCTGAGAAACGTAGAATTCGGAAGCTTTCGATTCCAGACGCCAAAAAACGCCATTTCTTAAAAAACGGAAGACATTATGGAGAAGTTGATTTGAGAACAAATTCTCTGCGAAATCTGCGAAACCTTCCAGCTCTGGAATCAGGAGAGTTTTTCGCGAGTCTCCAGAAAAAAGAAGAGAAGGTCCCGAAGGAACGCACGGGTAGTAATTCTAAGGGGCATTAGGAATTAGCAATTCTTTATTCTATACAGAAAGCCAACGTTGTTGCTCAGTGCTATTTTCCCTAATCTTGTTTTAATGGCGTCTAGGAAGCTCCTAACAGAAGAGATTATTATCATTTTCTCGAATCTTGGTTTGATCTCATCTAGAGAGCTCCTAACAGAAGAAGAAGAGATAAATATCAAGAAGAGTTTAGGTCATAAATACCTCAGACTTCTTTCCCTTTTCAGTTATAATAGCACTCTTTGCTGCTTGAGAATTATCGTATTGGGTTGTGTTTTCACATATAACACCGTTTACACCACAAATATCTGCAAAATAGAATGAATGAATGGTATCATACATCACAGCTAGGGCGTATTTTTGGTCACATTCTGTTTTCAGCAGACGCCTTCTCTTTTCGGCATACGTCGAGACGTATTTTTTGGTGCCGTCTTCTGAAAACGGCAGGTTTCGCAGGCCTCCAAAACCTTCTGTCTCCGAAGCTGGAAGGTTTCGCAGACATCGCAAACAATCTCGTTCTGAAGTTGTACATGTTTAAAGCGGGCTGCCCTTAAGAAGATATAAAGATATACTAATAGCCTATTATTATTCAGAGAGCTAAAATCAACTTCCGAACTTACTTGAAATTTTGAATTGATAATAGCAAAAATAAATTCTGGTATTCCATCGATTCTTTTTCACTGCAAATGGAACAACTCGACTATTGTCGTTTCTGTTTCCTTTATCTTCATCATCCCACTGCACGAATTCTGACGTTATGCTCGCTCCTGTGACAATCTGGCATTCTGCAGAGCCATATGCTAATAGATAGAACGGCATTGACGTCGGTAATGATATAGTAGTCTGAAAAGAGAAACAGTAGTTTTAAAGCTTATTCGCTTCTTCTTGATGTGATCATTTCGAGACGCTGTTTCGAAAAAAGGGCCATCTTCAACCCGCCTTCCCATTCCTTTATGCTGGATAGTCACTAATAGTGACTTTCTGCCATGCCTGTACACAAGTTGCTATGCTTGTACACAGGTCCGCGGGAAAAAAAGGGTTTTCTTCACCAAACCCAAACCGCTCGTCGCAACTTTGGCTGTCTACCCGTTTGGCTTGTATAGCTACGATTCCCCAACCTTCTTGATAAGAGAGCACAGGTCATCATTCTAAACTTCTCATGTTAGCAAACAGGGTAGAAAGCTCATGGGCATGCCCAAATCATTAGGGTTTCGGAATTGTAGGGTATGTTTTTTGTAAACAACCAAACATTTACACCAACTAAAATAACGCCAATAACAAATGTGCCAGTAACCGTTACTTCTTCTTCCGTGACTCAAATACCTTTTCCAGGAATATTCCAATTCCCTATAAATAGGGTTTGACATGACGATCCAGAAAGTTAATTTACTGATGCTTTAAAAGCACCTACTACTAGTCAAAAAAGTTATAATTTGTACTCAAAGGATGAATGTTTGAAGGTGCTTTGGCATCGTGGTTTCACCAACTTTCCTTGCAGTGTCAGGATCCCAGAGGGGTCTAGAAAATTCCTATTGTACTCTACAAAATTCGGACAAGGAGAAACTCGCGATGACTGCTTTGGCTAAAAAGGGTTTACTGTACATTGGCAAGAATAATAATATCTTACATTTTTATCCCCATCTGTTCTGCAACATGTATAAATCAATGTATCAGCTTCATAAATGCCAGATGGAACGTATCCACTATATAAATTGCTTGCATCGATCAATTCGTCGTTTTCGTCGTCCCAGAAAATCCAGCCTGAAACAAATGGTGAAAGATGTCAGATAACGGTACCACACATCGAAAAAAACCTTTAAAACTGTACTTGAGGTTTTCAATATCTCGACAAATTAAATTTTCAAATCTTTAACTCTCGAAGCGATAACAAAACAAATAGTCCACATCAAAGAAAATTTACCCCCTGCATGCCGTATCCAGTGCCTTAGATAGGCGGCAGTACCTTAAACTTCTAGTGGAGTAATTTTTCGGAAAATTGTACCTTCTTAAGACAGTCTTATGTCGACCTACAATACGATAGAGCCAACGCCAACTAGTTGTAACTGCTAACTTTTGTCGACATGTAAACAACTAGTCAGGGCTTATAGGATAAAGTTGATTGCATCGCAAGAGCGCTCAGCTCGACTGCAGCTGACGGGAATCAGTTGTCAACTAATCGCGGAAGTAGAGCATGTCTAGCTTTCTGAAATGGTGTGCCCACTAGTGGCCGTCAGAAAGGAACTAGCTGCCAACTAGTAGCCAGAGTGCTCATGTCGACATGTCAGTTGGGACAATTTAGTTCCGAAAAATTCACGATTAGCAGTCGGCAGTTAGTTCTGACTGTGTCAAATGTCGACATACACCTGCCGTAAGTCGCCAAGGAACAGTTCATAAATCTTATGAGCAAACGCATATCAATGCCATGCCGCAAGGTGCATGCTTTGACAAAAGAGGTAGAAGTACAGTGCAATATGAAAATAATGAGGGGTAAATACCTTCCTCTAAGCCATCCGGACAGCTCATTCCATATTTATAAATGCAATACTGTCCGGGCGGCCAGGTTATATCATTTTTCGAATCATCTGTTTTCGTGCAGAATTCCTGCCTTACTCCATGTTTATTTACAGTTCCTGACAGATGATAAGATTTAGAATGATTGTTCATGTTTAAGACGTTTTCAGAATCTTGATATCGCATGCCTTCTTTCCAATCCACAGGACAACCATCGATTGGCCTTGGTAGAGCATAAGAGCCTCCCGGCCAGTCAGCTAACACTGAAAAGATAGAGAAAGTAAAGTATATTTTACAGCGCTTGTAAATCAAGGTGTATTCATAAGGGATGTCTGGGTGTCGGGATGTCAACCCTTTTAACTGCTGACCGCCTTTGCAGTTATACTATAGGCCTGTAATACCAAGAAAACTCAAACTCTTGGCCTGACACCTTGTCCTGACACCTGTCCTTGGCCTGACACCTTCTATAACGTATTCGAACACTCCATAATAAAACCTTAAAGATGACTCGATCAATGTTGGAAAACATTCGAACCTCAGCTTCGTTTACGGACTTCACTTTAATCGATCCGTACGGTCCATAAGTCATTTTTTGGTCCTAATATTCTCCAGCATTGTCTCGTAATCGTTCAATAACCGTATTCAATTCAGTAATAGCTTTACTCTAGTAGCTAGATCCTTACAATAGGGTGCATTCAAACTTTCAGCGAAAGTAACATCAAATGTTTATATGTCAAAGGTGTCAGCTGCTGTAAACAAGATGTTTATACATCTTGTAAACAACAATGCAGCTGACTCTTAACGACGACAGTGGGAACATAACAAAAAGTATTAACCAAAGAAAAATATATCATGAATACTGACAAACCTTGGAAGCAACAGAAGGCAATGATACCAAGTAAAACATTGAAAATATTCCTAAGCATGTCCTATATCCAAACATCATTAACCAAAATGCTATTGTCTTCCACTACATAGTAATGCCAGTATTACGCCTCTTCAGTGAAGTACAGCCCACATCCAAGCTCTCTGGAATTAGAATATAAAGCCACTTGAAGTTATTGTATCAATAAGTATATTTGAAAGTAATACACAGGCTTTCGATTGAGAAAAATTAGGATCGACTTCTAAATTTTCGATTCAAGCCGCATCCATGAATCATTAATGTTAAACCTTTCTAAAACACTGGTTGATTAATCAACTGAAGCCGCTACATGCTCTACGCTTCACTACACACTGTAATATACAGCTATTCCAAACGTTGCCACAAGCAACCGCATCAATACAGTAATGGCTGTCACATATCGACGAGAACTTTATCACTGGCGGAAAAGACATTTACTCGGCATTGAGACATAGGAATGGTATGCCCAGTCTGCCGCTGATAATCTAAGACAGAAGGGATGCTAAAACTGTCTTATTGCTTTATAATTTGCATCAAAATTCTTAATATTGTAACTAAATTTGTGCCAATTATGACACAATATGTACAGTTGAACCTCGATAAGTCAACCTCCCAAGGGAAACAGAAATTTGTCCCACTAGTTCGAGACAGAGAGAGTTCGACTTAAGAGGTAAACGAATTATGGAGGCTATATGTAGTTTCTATGTAGTTTGTACTTTGATAAATAGAAAAAGACTCACCGTATGCAAATGTCTCAATACCAGGTGAAGAAGCCAAATTGTGGAGAAGTGATATCATTTTCAACGGATAAGAACAGGATGAAAGGTTGTGTGACATTAGATTCAATCGCGAAATGACTTAAAAAACACAACAGATGGAAGACGACGATTGCTAACATTCTGGAAAATATCTGGAAAATACTGTGGTACTTAAGGAAGAGGAGAAGAATACGAAGAAAAAGTCGTAGAAGAAGAAAAGAAGGAAGAAGACGAAGAAGATGAAGAGAAAAAAACAGGAAAAAGGATACGCAGGCAAAAAAGAAGAAGAGGAAAAAGAATAAGAGGAAGAAGAGGAAGAGGAAAAAGACGAAAATGAAGAAAAAATAAAGAAGATTACGAAAAGGAAGAAGAAAAAAACATGAAGAAGAAAGAAAGAAGAAGAAGAGGAAAAAAATAAGAAGAGGAAAAGAAAAAAGGCTAAAATGAATAAGAGGAAACGAAGAATTAATACAAAAAAGATGAGGAAAAAAGAAGAGATAAGAAGAATTAAAAGAAGAACATAAAAAGCAACAAGAAAAAAGACATATGTAGAAGAAAGAAGCAGAAGAAATGCTAGCTGGAAGAAGAAGGGGAACATGGTGATAAAGAAGAAGACAAAGAGAAAGGAGAGGAAAAAAAAAGAAAGAAGATAAGATTCAGAAGAAGATGAAGACGAACAAAAATACAGTTATGTAGAATCAAAGAAACTCGAATTTAAATTTATAATAAGGTTCAACTTTAAACATTTGATTTATTCGAATCGACACATTCTTCATTGTTTATTTGCTTTTACAATCTAGTAGTTCGCTCAATGAAAATAATCTTAATTCTGAAACAGTAAAAAAGTTTTTATCATTGATTTTACCCTTTGTATTCAATAAAAAGAAAATTTTACTCCAATAACGAAAACTCACTGTGCTTCCAATGCTTAGAAAGTTTGCTTCTTCGTAATAAATAAATTGGATAGCTAAACAACGAAAGCTATTCTGGAAATCATTAGCTTTGCAGATATTAAGGGTTTCTGTTGTACAGGGGTATTTTCTAAAACCATTAACGTCTTAAGTAAATTTACTACATATTAAGTCAAAAATAGCCTAGATATCGACGAAATTAACAGAGTTCAATGGATTGATAAAGAGAAGCGAAAACTACCTATGCAGAGAAATCAAGTGAATTTTCGGGATGTCCTTACAGTTAGTTGTAGAACTTTCTGGATTTGCTATCACCAAATAGACGGGATCTCATTTCTGGCAACATCTGAAAAAAACATGCAAAAAATCGTCTTAAACGCAAACCAATCATTCCACTCAACTTTGCTGACTCTACATCGCAGCTTAAAGCTCAGAGAATGGTCATTTTATTACACAACCCATTATTTGATTTGCTCAACTGAGCTATCGAACTTCGACTCAAGTAGAGCTAACTTAGGAGAGTGTAGGTGCTGTGGCATCATGGTCGAATCCAGCTATCTCGTGGTGTCAGGAGCTCAGTGAAGTAGGGATGCGAGCCCCAATCGCGGTAGCATCACAGCCAGGATGACGAATCGTTAGTTTGTCTACTTTAGAAATTTTAGCGACCGGCACTGAAAACAACACTTCACCTACAAGTTCACCACAACTCAGGTCCCAGTTACACTACGCCGGCATGGCTCGTCGCGTCTTGAATTTTGTATAGAATAGAGGTTTCAGTTACACTATGACGACTCCATCCGGTATAAGGCGCTCCGTTAATCGTCGTGAAAATCATTGTGCTCTGGTGATGATTTGAAAATCACGATGAGATGGGGCGACACAGTCTAGTCATGCAAATCCGATATATGACGCTCCGAAATCTTGTTTACCTATTGTTTCAAAAAAGAAATGGGAAGCAAATCTGCAAAGGAGCTGTGGTTGCGTCTCAGTGTAACTGCAATGATTGCCATGAAACCATGGCACTGCGCTCGGGTATAACTGTTGGTCAAACTCTTATGACGGCATCAAACTCAATACGGGCTGACATATTTCCGACCTCGTGTAACTGGGGTCTCAGATCTTCTTCTCACATCAAAGCTTGGCTGATAATGACAGAGGGCAAAACAAATAAACTACAATTCCAGAAAGCTATGAATAGAATTAGAAAGAAAATTGATAAAATATAACCTGTCTGCTCAAGAGTTCAAGCCTACTCTCTAAAGTATTGACGACACGAATCTTGCCTTGTTTGGCAATTAGTTCAACACCACCAGAGCTGCAAAAGGAAATCAACTGATATCAATCTATTGTAATAATAACAAGACGTGTATCAAAGTCAAAAGTTCCTTAAATCAACAGCTATCGCCCATTAACAAGCATCAACCATCAATAGACTTTTTCAAACAGGTCTTGGTCGGCGCGACATTTTTCTGGAAAATGGTAGACTATTGAGTAAAGGAATCCTCTCCACGTTCAAAGACCAGAATTGCAGTCGTTTTAGGAGAGAAAGTGCAGCAAAGTTTGTTTAAAATTCACGTTTAGTGGGACTTAAGTGAAAGAAAGGATTCAAGTCTCAGTTTATCTGCTCTAGGAGGCACCTTATCAAGTATTCTCTTCTTTGTGAGTTACTTGCATATTGGTTCCCGAGTTTCTAAGTCTCTACAGATATTTATAACATTTAATGTCACAAATTCCTCTCTTCTTTGTTCATAAATTAGAAGTAAAATCTGCTGCACTACCTAACTCTAGCCTGCGTTGCAGACTCAACTGGTGTTTACTTCCGGGAGAGCTGAGTTGAATTAAAATTTCAAAGTTTCTCTCCCAGTAGAGTATAATCATCATCATCATCCTCTACTGGGAGAGAAACTTTGAAATTTTAATTCAACTCAACTCTTCTGGAAGTAAACACCAGTTGAGTCTGCAACGCAGGCTACCTAACTCTGGCAAAGCCCAAGTTTCTTCATATCTATTATGTCCAAAAGGGTTGTAAATTAGACAGCTTCTTACCTCTGAAAATTTCCTGCTTTGCACGATTCTACTTACTGTGAAAAAAGTATTTTCTTAACTCATATACCAATTAAAATTAAACTTAAACTTACCAATCACCACCAAGAAAATCTTCTTCGTCAACAGAAATGGCGCAATTTTTACCAGTTGAAGACTTGTAAATTTTGTTGGCTCTTTCTTTGACTTCCTGAATTGAAGAAACGAATGCAAGATCAGAGGCGGATAGTTCGTATCAACCGACAAAGATGTATATATCAATTCTTAGGTCTGGAATACAAACGCTAGTCGTTTTATTTTAGTGAAAAGAAAACAAGCGAAGTTTTTTAACACGCTCCTTTAGACTCATTAAAAAAGTCGTAGATTCGCTCCCAGTCCCCCCACGCAACACGGCCCGCTCATACTACGACTTATAATATTTCAGTGTGGAAAAACGGACTAAAATTCGTTGCCTCGATTTCATTATTTTGTTCACGTGAAGATGTGTCGACCCCATGAAAACTCTGTCATGTCGGCTGGCTTGGCTTTGCTGTTGTGTGTGTTTTGGAAGTTGTTGAAGACTTCTGCACCTGAAGGGAGAACTGTGCTGGTGAGGTAGCACTGAGCACTGAAGGAGAATAAGGTTGATAGAAAATGATCTGTTTGAATTAAATAGAGGTGGGCCCTGCGGTAAAATAATTATACAAAGACCTGGTGCTTTATCGCTGTTAGTCTAATCAATGTTTACGATATCTGCTGTATCTTGTAGGTAGAGTGCAGCTTCCAATGGCAGCGTCCGTGGCATCAGAATCGATTGTTGACATATTTTTGCCATTCTATTTGTTTTCCGTAAGTAACCGTTTTTTATTTTTAGTTAAATGCCGATATTGCATCGCATTTTACCATGACTCATAACAAAAGAAAATGTTTGAAACAAAGTGAGCTGAAGGAGTTTATAATTGGAGCTTGAAATTTAAACATTTCTGTTTTTCATTTGCAAACATGGATTTTTCAAACAACTTGTGTGCAAATTGTGGCATAAACCTTGTTGTGGGCGGCAAGAAATTGTTTTCATTGAATGAGCAGAGTTCAAAATTATTGTCAGAAGTAAACAACTGCAACATTGAGGATATTTTCAAATAGATAAATAGTAATAAATACAAACAGTACTACATGTGTAAAACTTGTCATAGGAAAATTGCCAGCTTAATGATTGATAGTTTTAAAGCAAATATAATGAATGAGGAAAGTAAAGCACAAAAATATATATTTTTGCATTGTTTGGAAAATACTGAAACTACCCCAGTGAAAGTAGACCAATAAACATCCACTCACCATCGCGCAAAAGAATTAGGATGGAATTGTTTTCTCAAGAGCAAAGTGGTACAGATATTTCTCCCAGCTTAATAAATGACACTGATGTTTCTCAAAAAACCAAAACAAAGAAAATATTAACATTGGTTGCAAATAAATCTTCAAAAGATCTCAAGGTATGATGTATTATGATAATTAGATATTTTCTTCTATCTTGTTTTTACAGAAGAAAACCAATAAATCATTTTTGGGATGAGCTTTCTTGAATCATGATGGACAAGAAGATCAAATTTAGAACATCAATGAAGACTGCTGTGACTATATTACCCTTATTTAATTTCTGAAAACCAAAATGTAGGAAGACTTTTTCTGAACTAGAATAGTGTAGGCTTAAAATTTTTTATTTTTCCTTTTCTTCATTATTCCTTTTATCTGTAATTCCTAAATTGATGACAATTTTTGAGTATTTATGTTTATATTAATAGTACCTTTTAATTTTTTGTTTGAATTTAGCATCACAAGTGTACATTAAAAATAATTAAATATGAAATAGAAATGAATAGTTGGAATTAATTGACAATATGTACTAAAACTGTTACACTGGTACATTTTGATATTAATTAAATTCTAAATTTGCAACCTTGAAATGTATTATATTCTGTTCTTGAGGGCTGGTAAGTCATTGTCTACCCAGGGGAGGGTACAAAAATAAATTCCAACCCAAAAAATTAGAATGACCTATCATTCAAATCCAAAAACATAGAATGACTTGAGATGCAAACTGCCAAAAAATTAGCCCTGAATATCAATGTCTCAGTTACATACCACGCCATACACGCATTTTTTATAAGAAGCCGCTTATACTTAAGTAACCAACATGTGGAAGGCCTAAAACTTTAAGTGACGTATAGTACAACAGAATAAAAAACCTAAGCAACATTTTAAATTTTAAATAATTTATATCACTGCAAGCAATCAAGGATTGACCATCATAAGCTATTTCCAGCTCTTCCCATTAATTTTCTGTCAAACTCGCATGACACTAGCTATCAACACAGTGTTACTTAGAGTGTTAGGATAGGCTTGATTTACTATCATAGTGTCAAGAGTATCTGTTTTATACCGATTTTTCTAAAAGTTTACATGAAGTTTTAAACAATGAATACTGCTTATAATACCAAATTCGTGGAATAGGGTGCCCTTTAATTTATAGTGCCAATTAATTGACACAACTGCAACTTCCATGTGAAATCATTCAATATTTTTGTGACAGGTAAAGTACAATAGGAAATGCTGAGGAATTTACGGAAATATTCAACAAGCAGTGTTGTCCTTGTCAAAGCAAAGATATCATGCAGCAGTAACTCATCTTCTGAAAAAACCTAAAGTTCGAGCATCGTTTGCGAAACATGTCCGACGATTGATCCACAAAGAATGTAAAATGATTTCTCCACCGAGCGCAAGCTCAGAATCAAAATTTCGAATCAAAGATGTAGCTCAGCTTCAGGATATCAAGCTTTTAGATCTGACAGCGGAGATAAAATCTAAGGCACCTATAACATACAGTGCGTTGTCTGGTATCTCGGAAAAAACTTTAACAAAAGTAAATGGAAGGAAATCAAATATTTGTGCGGCTGTTGCTTTTAATATATTGATTAACCATCAGAACAGAAACATGAATGCACTGCAGAAATTGCTATGAGGACTTATGTATCGAGCTAAAGCAAAAGTTAAGGTAAGAAGAAATAAAAAGTAGTTGAATTTACAGAAATGAATAGGGAAAAGTATCTGGCAGTTAAAAGATCTTGATTAGCTAATAGATATAAAATTTTAACTTGACGCCCGCGGTGTGGGCGAGCTTTTTACCTTGACACCCGCGATGCGGGTGAACATTAGTACCAGTTTAGCCTTGGAAAGACAAGATATCATTCAGCTAACTTTTAACTTGCTACCTTTTAAGTTACAGCCTTCTGAACTTTCGCTAGAGTGCGGGGAGGTTGTGGGATGCCATGGGGAGCTAACCTTCCCGGACTCTAGCGAAAGTTCAGAAGGCTGTAAGTTAAAAGGTAGCAAGTTAAAAGGTAGCTGAGTGATATCTTGTCTTTCCAAGGCTAAACTGGTACTAATGTTCAGCCGCATCGCGGGTGTCAAGGTAAAAAGCTCGCCCGCATCATGGGCATCAAGTTAAAAAGCTAGTCTACTTTCAATGGTAAACATGTACAGTAAGTGAACCCATTAAGGGAATTAGATTTTAGAAAAAATAAAAACATCATGAGCGACATAATTATAACAAATTTATAGGAGCAGACCCTGGGAGAAATCGATTTCTCTCCAGGGAACCTAAATATTCATTCCATAGCATAGCTGTTGTTATCTTCATCATTATCATCATCCATTGTCATTATCATCATTTTCATGAAGTCTGAACTTCAATTTTTCCTGTGAGCAGAGGGGAAGAAAATGAACCCCGAAAGAAATGATGAGATGCGAACGTGAACAAAGGATATTCCGGAGAATGTACAACAGATATTTCAATGTCATGTAAAGAAAAGTTGTCTTTAGGTTATTTACCTAATCAATATTTTAGCTAAAGACTGAGAAACTTTCAAGATTTCCTACATTTAGAAAACAGACAATTTAGGCCGTAAAACATTTTAGAAGGTGAAAGCAAAAGCAAGGAAGCGATTCTCCCTTTGTTTTAAACTTTGTAGACTCTTATGAAATAGAAAAAAAATGAAAATTTAAATCAACAACAAATATACCTACCCATTCTTAGAAATGTTATTTCATTTTAAAAGCCAAAATAATTCAGAACTTTCACACATGAAAAGAAAAGAAACTGGATCAATTAAAAAAATTTAGCATGTTTCTCGGTGGGCCAGGGGAAAAGCCTTTCCCGTTGAATCATTTATAAGGCTCTGCCACTGAAATCAAAACTTTTCCAGACCGAAAAAAAATCGAATTTTTAACCAACTTAAATTTCGAAAAAGATTTAGAAAAATAGATGGTGCTCTGCCTTGGGAGTATAGGGTTCAAACAAAAAAAGAAGCGCATTTCTAGGTGGACCAGGAAAAAAGCTTTTTGGGGGCAAAAGTACAATGGGCCAGAACAAAGGACAAGCTAATTTGCATATAAGCAGATTAGTAATATAGGATGATAAAAATATTTTCTAGATCTGTAATCGACTTCAGTACTTTGGATTGTCCATGTCTTTTGTCCTTGGTCGCTACGTTAACGATTATTAACCAAATGTGCACAGATTTTGACCAGGAGGTAAAGTCATGGAAAGCAATCATTGAAGGTCAAGATTTCAGTGAAGACAACACAATTTCGGGCGTATATAGTTCTAGCATGGTGTGAAAACAAACATCCTACGCAGAAAAGATATGTCTCTATAATCCAAAACTACAATTTATTCTTACAATACTGCCCTATTCTATTCAAAATGAACACGATGAATAATGAACTTTGTTTAAGTAAACTAAGCAGTGCTCTTATTTCAGGTCAATGAACTAGACACTTCCATGGCTAACGACCATCCCTATGGATTGAAGAATACTAGCCAAACATTGAACACTAATGTCAAGGTGACTTATCCACTATTAAGGACTATTTTAATACTGCCCTATTCTATACAATATGAACACGATGAATAACGAACTTTGTTTAAGTAAACTAAGCAGTGCTCTTATTTCAGGTCAATGAACTAGACGCTTCCATGGCTAACGACCATCCCTATTGATTGAACATTAATAGCCAAACATGGAACACTAATGTCAAGGTGACTTATCTACTATTAAGGACTATTCTAATACTGTCCTATTCTATACAAAATCAACACGATGAATAACGAATTTTGTTTAAGTAAACTAAGCAGTGCTCTTATTTCAGGTCAATGAACTAGACACTTCCATGGCTAACGACCATCGCTATCGATTGAACAATAATAGCCAAACATGGAACACTAATGTCAAGGTGACTTATCTACTATTAAGGACTATTCTAATACTGCCCTATTCTTTTCAAAATGAACACGATGAATAAAGAAACTGCAAAAGTACCAGTTAACTACACAACTAACTAGATGTACTTTATGGCGATCCAACTTTCTCAATGATTGAAAACAGGTGTTCAGCTAGAGACAAGTCAGTAATATTGGTCTCAGTCAAAAAGTCTTCAATAGATAATAATTAAGGTGAGATAGTAGTACCTGTTAACTTAGAGTAGACCAGAACTCTGACACAATTGTATTAGAACCGTACTCTGGCTCAAATACTTCGGTGCGGTATTCCTCAAGATTTTCTTTCAGAAGTTCTATTTAATTGACCACCGAGTTGGAGGAATCAAACATTTCTACATCTTCGTCCTCATCATCAAGAGCTTGAGATAATGGTGCTTCACACCACAGAAGGATTAAACAGTTTCCGCACTGGCAGCTTTTTCTGCAAAAGTCACAGCAATGACATCCTTTAGGTGAAGACACTTCATATTCAAAAAATGCGATCTTTAATTTCATCTAGCGACAGCTTAAAATAGCTAGCAAGCATTTCCCTACAGCATTTCGTACTTGAAAGCACAAAATTTTTCATATCTTTCGTTGCGCCAAATTTCCCAATGGAATTTTTATAAAGGATAAGGGAGAATGCCTGAGGTATATTTCTTCCTCCCCTTCCACTTTGGTGCGCAAATGACTCTAAACTTCGCGGTGCTGCAAAATTTATAACTATAGAAAAATCAGGGAAATCCAGCCCCATTTCAAATGAGGAAGTTACAAATAGGACTCGAATGGCAGATTCTGGCTTCATGAATTCATTTAAAACAAATGTCTTATTAGCATCAGCTGTTGAGCGATGAAACGTTGCTATCATACGTTGCTCCAAACAGGCAGGAACATTGACAAACTGTTCCACCACTAGACAAATGTTAATATTGTTAAACAATGAGGCTACTGTTTTGACAAAACAATTATCTTCAGGCAGCTCTTTTTTGAGATCTTAACCCTATTAAGTATGGGGGGGGGGCGTTTTTCGCCCCCCTCTCCTACTTTTGGTCGTGTATCATCTGCAAGAACTCCTTAGTAGCTTTGGTAAGGGTCTGACTTTTCGTAGAATTTATCAAGGAACCTTG
>JAADKT020097775.1:0-17469 GCA_011763395.2 Chrysaora chesapeakei
TCGATTATTTCATCGGGTTGTTTTCCTCAGAGAAATCGTCGTTAGCCTTTTATCATGCAGTCTGGGGTTTTGATTCCCATTACTTGTGGGGTGGCACTTGTAGAAAAAACCATCCTAGTGCTTGCCATTCTGAAAGTTATGGGTAGAACAGAGATATCAAAGAATAACTCTGGTGAAACGTATCTGATAATTGATATTTGAGTACTTCTAATATAGGTATAGGTGTTTGTATATTTTAGGTATTTCAGCTAATATTATTATGTTTGCAGGTGAAAGAGCATTTAATTGATGATATTGAGGCATGGTCTGAAGGAACGGATGCCAATCGAATACCTGTATTGCTTGCTATAATCAAAGATGTTATGGCGACTAAGAAATGTATGTATCAAATCTTTTTTACTGTCTTTTACTCAATTTATTACCTAACTTGTAACGTCTGTCAATCAGTCAATCAATTAACTAATCAACCAATCAATCAGTTGACGTGTTCATAGGTTAATGATTGTCTTCTCTGTCTTCATTTTCTTCATCTTCTTCCTGTTTCGTCTTCTTTGCAATCCTCTTTCTTGAATTTACCATTTTAAATGAGTTTGTTTCATGTCATTTTTTTTTCTCGATTCATTTCTAGACTTGCATGGATCAGTTGAACAAAAATGGGTTCGTGCACTAGTATTGAAAGCATTCCTTGGAAATCTCAAAGTAAGTCTGAATCACCATAGCAAACTTACTAGCTTTTGACTATAAATACAGTTAAGGAAATGCTGTTCTGGGAATGTTTGATAAAGGTTGGCACAGTTAAGAACTAGGGGCATTTCACTCCTCGGAAACACGTGCGAGATTCCTATTGAAACAAGGATTCTTCCAGGATTCCTATAAAAACAATAGAGATTCCAGCTGAGGGTGTAGGAGATTCCAAGGAGTGAATTGCCCCTCAGTTAAGGGAATGTAGGAGGGGAACCAAATTATTGCAGGGTTATTGTTAAGGGTTATGTTTTGAGCTGTTCGACTGTAGTCAAAATTCATTCAAGTCAAAACCTCTCTTGAAAACTCAAATCTTCTCTATATAACCTGAAACGCTGATTTAATAATGATCTTTATAATAAACCTTTGAATTTCATTCCTTTAGGCCGGAGTAAGCTCGAGTGACTTTTCAACTATTATGAAAAGTGGAGTTATCCCGCTTATTGTCAATCTTGCTTGCCAAGGGACAAGGTTTTCAAAACAGTGGCTGCTGAGAGATTTGGAGGTAAGATGCCAAATACTAGGATTTTTGACATGGGGGGTTCAATGCCTGTCAAATTGCTTTGAACGCCTTACATTGATTTTCAGTCAACACAGCACCTCTTCTGTGAACAGTGTCGGTTTGTTGAATGAAAAGTAGCGTTTGGGTATCGAAAACACAGAAAGCACGAAACTTTTTTCCTATACATTTCTGAAACAACATTGTTCTTAGGGAGAAGGGAGATGTGGCCAGATAGCATTGCATAGAATCGCTTAAATTCTTTTCTGTAAATACACCGAAAATTCGTTGGGGCGATCCAAGCCGATTTGGCAGCCACTATTACTAGAGTTATGGACTTAGAATTAAAAGATAAACTACACTGGGAAGTTTCAGCCTGGAGACATATGAAATAAGTAACTACAGGCATAAGTTCGAGGTATCCAGCCCATTAACACTTGGAGATATCCAATTTATCAACACTAAATTTTGACTTTCCTTTCGTATGCTTGCAGCTAGAAAAAAGTGGCCACTGGCCAGAAAATACTGTTCCCTATTTCGTGCATTAGCATTAAATGTGATGCTTAATAGTGAGGGGGCATCAGCAGAGTTTTTGCAGTAATAATAACAAACTAGACGATATTTATATTCTCCTTTCTTCCGTCTTCTGCAGGTTTTGTCATGGAAACTCTACAAACAAGTACACGACCCAGTGCAGGTTAGTGGTATCATACAATGCGTACATTGTTAGGTTGTGTGGTCAAGTTGTAAACTGATCCGAGAGTTTGTCGGGTCAGGTCCACGTCCGTACTAGTTAATAAGGCTACAGCCCATAGCTGTCCACCCTTTCGAGGATGGTGAATGAGTAACCAGGATATTCGCTCAAAAATAACGATGTGGCAGCACATGCTGTAAGTCCACATCAGCAATAAAGCTGCCTGAGCCTGCGTTACCAAATAAATATGCTTCCTTGATTGTTGTACAGTTTTGATACTCTATAAAGAAAACTGCTTTTGTGGACGGTGAATGAGTGAACGTTTTTTTTCTTTATAAGAAAGTGGTTTGTAAGAAAGTAGTGCTCAACATCTTAAAAACCTAAGAAAGTTCAATACTGGACTCTTGAAACTTAAGAAAGTTCTGTTTCATACTTTCACTCCTAATGTTCTGTGTGTTATTTTTGCTCTTCTGTTCGGTCGCTCATCTTGCTATTAAACAAGTCTAATGATTATTTTCTTTGAAAAATGTGGTATTTGTGCAATGTATACAGTGCCTTAAACTGTGCATTCTTAGAAATACTGTATTCCAAAATTTTTGCTAAGAAAGTCACAAGAAAGTTTTCGTACTGAAAACATGAAATATCTAAGAAAGTTTCAATACTGGCCCAAAAAAAAACTTTCTTATAAAAAACCGTATACGTAGGTTATCTTTTCTAGAATATCATTTTGTGAGCACAAGACGCAGGTCCAAATTAGCAGTAATACGTGAGCTTGTGCTACCAATTAAGATTGCTTGCTGTGCATTTTTTAACCTGTCTAATCAATCTTTAATAACTTTATCATAACGTGGCGTTTGTTCATCTTCAATCTGTTTATTTGTCTTTACAAGCAGGAAACAAAAAAAGAACAACCTCCTCCAAAAAGTGAACCTGAGAACAAAGATCCTCTTGAAGGACTCAGTGCAGAAACAAAAGAAACTTTTGTGGTAAGTGAATATTTTGCATCCCATTGACACTTTAAACCGATTGATTTTGAACCAGTTTGATCCGGTTTAAAAGTACTGCAAGCTAACGACCCAAGCTCATTAATATCTGTATTTCTTGGGTCGTGTTGAATACAACTTTTTATTTTGGTAGTTTGGTAACTTTTGTGGTAAGTAAATATTTTGCATCCCATTGACACTTTAAACCGATTGATTTTGAACAATTTTGATTCAGTTTAAAGTACTGCATGTTAACGACCCAAGCTCGTTAAGATCTGTACTAGTTGGGTCGTGTAGAATACAACTTTTTATTTTGGTAGTTTGGTAACTTTTGTGGTAAGTAAATATTTTGCATCCCATTGACACTTTAAACCGATTGATTTTGAACAATTTTGATTCAGTTTAAAGTACTGCATGTTAACGACCCAAGCTCGTTAAGATCTGTACTAGTTGGGTCGTGTAGAATACAACTTTTTATTTTGGTACACTCTTTTTTTTTAATAAGCAACTGTTCAATAAGCAACCAGGGCTGAGATTTTGCTAAAGTTTCTAGTGAAATAGCTTTCTTTATACTGTACATCCTTGCAAACTTGTCAGTTACATTGAGAAGCCAGAAAAGAGCCAAAATAAGAGGTTTTAGGGGGTACCAATCATTCTGTGAGGGCTGAAATACTAGATATGTTAAGCAACTCTTGAGGGCTGGACCAAAGTCAAGTTGCTTATTGAAAAAAAAGTGTAGTTTGGTATTGTGATGTATTTTAGGTTTTGTATTCTACATCAACATAGTTGAATTGATTGATTAATTAATTGATTTATTGATTGATCATTTTGTGATTTTATTAGAACATCCATGATGCACTGAACTGTTCATATTCAGTATTAAGAGCAATGTATGAATATCATGGGCGAGATGATGACAAACTTCGAGAAGAAGTTCAACGAAGGTAAGGCTTAACTCCAAAAAGATTTACTGTATTTGTATTTGTTAAGTGCAAGCTTGCGTTGAATCCCCTGTTGATATGGCTCAATTCAGTTCATAAACGACAAATTCGTTAACGATAAGTTTCCAAACGCCTGGGGAAATGAATTCAAATGTATTTTTGTCGTTAGGATTGAGACACCCGGGATAATTTCTGCGCAGTAATGTGAAAGTTGGTCAGTACTGTTATAACAGGGCTTGAACTGCCTAATAATTCCCTGTTACTTCGAGTAGTAAGAGCGAAGAGGAAAGCTTGAGAGATGCAACTCGTGTGATGAGGGAATACTGACTAATTATAAATATTAACACCCAAGATTATATATATAACAGAAATGATAATTAACATAAATTAGCATAGATTATAGATTAGTGTCCAGTCCTACTACACTGTGTGGGGGGGGGAGGGGGTAACATCAGTACGGTTGACGTAGTTCAGTACAGAGAAGGGCTAACAATGTTTGATCGTTCGGCAAGGGCCTAAGAGTCCTCTCTCTCCCATTCAATTATTAGCAAACCACTCCCCCTTAATTTTCTTTCAATTCAAAAATGTAACGTCTTTTTAACTTATGTTCCAGTTTAATGGACAGCGATGGTGTCGACTTATCAACCTCTAACGAAATCAAAGAATTGGCAAAGAAATGGTGAGACTTGGAAGCTAAATTGCTAGTGTTTGTGCATATTGATAAACTTTTTATTAGTGTGAAAACCTTTAGACAGGAGCAGGGATTGAGAGCCAGTCTTTTATAACTCTTAGATTGTCTCCCAATAACCCAATATGAAAGTGATGAGTAGTATCAAAGCTCAAAAATGTGAACATGCATGATAAGTGAACATGCATTCATATACACTGGGAGTACTTCAATTTCAATTTCAAATTCACAGAATACAACAAATTAAAGTTTATATAAAAAAATACGTATTCTGTGCGACCCAAAAAAAGCAGAGCTTATCTAGTTTGGGCCACAAATTGAAGTTGTAATAATACAGAAATAAAAAGTTAGAGATAGTAAAAGCAAGGTTAAGAATGCAAAACTAACGAATATTTTAACTGTTCAAGCCATTAAGAACAAAGCTATAAGCCAGGACAGAACTCATGAGACTAATATGAAATAATGCTTCTCTTGCTACATATCGTCCACCCCCCTCTCCCCGAATCAATGTTGTTGTCACAAAAAAAGACAGCCTAAAGTAAAAGACGATCGGTAAAACCCCATGGAAACCCAACATTGGATTTGGGGGGGGGGGAGGGAATTCATTTTCTTCCTATTTGGTACAAAGTATATCAAAATTGATAAAACTTTACTGAAGTCTCATTGAGTTTTGTCCTTGATTGTAGGTCATTTTTAGTTTTTCGGTCAAGAGTCTAGTGCGTCTTTTGATGCAGCTTCTTATTCATGGGTTTGTATTATAGTTTCTGAATGCCTATTTAATGAAATGATGACTTGATCTTTCAGGGAAATCACGGAGAGCCCTGAGGCCAAAACGGCTCCTGATAATACTGTTGATATTGGCGTACTTGGTTTCACACCGCAACTAACAGAGAATAAAGACTTATGTGCAAAGCCAGAATCAGGAGAGACTAGTCATAAACTTATTACGTCCTTGACAGAAGCAGAGAAGAATGAGGTATACTTTGTATAATTGTAAGGCCCTGGCCAAACGATCAAACATTGTTTGTCAAACATTTGAAATTTGCTTGTCGAGTTTTAATGTTTGGCCAAGTCACAAAACATTCCTCATCAAACATTTCCTCATCAAACATTTTCCGCTTCACAAAAGATGTTTTTGAATTGGTTGAGAAAGTATTGCGCAACAAACTTGTTTATTTTTGCCTTTCAAGCAATGTTTGATGACGTTGCCAAACATTCAAATATTACTGGATAAGTGTGTTTCAAATGTTTAGCAAACACTGTCTGATCATTTGGCTCGGTTGCAATTGGGCTTTTCAACAATTGGTCCTGTATCCACATAAGACAAGCCATCATTCTAAATTATTATGTTATGCCTAATTCATGCGTCAAGGTTATACCGCAACGAATTAAAATCGAGCTATGGAAATTTAAAAGTGTCCATTTTGTTGGGCATAACTGTAACGTAAGTGCGACGTATGAAACAAACACCGAAGTTAATCTTAACTGCGCCACAAGTGCGCCACTTCTTCAGCAGCTCTGCCGCGAAAATCGCCTTAATGCACCTTCAACTGATTTAACTTCGACCAGTGTATCCACAGCCGCAGCTATGGTGGAGTAAGGGCGAAGATAAATGTTCGCAACTGAATTAAATTCGCTGCGGTAGATCTTCGACGCATGAACAAGGCCTTAGACGACAAACCTCTGGGGGTTATGCCCGAATTTTCGATGGCTCGGTATTTTTGGTTTTGTTATTCCGAACGACCAAACGTTTATCAACCTTTTCAAAAACAAGACATACATTTTTATATACTACTCAACAATGTTAATCGGGGATGGGATAAAAGTATTTGGGAAAAATACAAGAAAAGTGGTTCAGATCCAACAGATTTTTAAGATACTGTAATCAAGCTTTGATATTTGCCTTTTTTAGTCAAGAGTCCAACAGCGAAGATCGAAGTCTGCTGAACTTCTTAGAGAAACTTTGGAAACTGGTGAAAAGTCTGAAAATCGAGATCTCGTTAAAAAGGTAATCAAAATCAGCTTTGACCGAATGTGCAGAATTTGTTGAAAAGTCTAAAATTTGTTAAGTGCCTAGAGTTTGTTGGTAGTTTCTTTTTTGTTACTGGTACTTTGAGATATTCAGAGAGGAAAATCAACAAGTAAATATAACAGATTAAACTAGCAATATCTTGGACAGTAGATGTTAATGAGCCTTAAGAGTTTACTTTGCTCTTTATGCAATCTGGCTCTTTTTCGCTAAGACTTAGAGAGCAGACAGATACCTTGGTGAAGGTGAAATGGTGTTTTAGCGCCAGTCGCTAGGATCTCAGTAGTAGGTTAACTAATCGAGACCTCGACCCTGGCCGTGACGCTACCGTGGCTGGGTTCGAACCCTGACCACACTGAGCTTCTGACACCACGAGTCAGCTGGATTACACCACGACGCCGCAGCACCATCAAGCACAGCACCTTCAAGCATAACAAAACCACAGCACCTACGTAGGTCTTATGTAACTCTTATGTAACCCCCGCGAACTATCAAATATTTCACCCATCATTTTTTCGATGGCTACAAGTTATCAATGCAAGCCCCCCTTCCACTTACATTACATAGTAGATTATGCTTATACACTTAAGGGGACAAAAGTATTGCAACGCTTGACCTAAAATGGCGGCCAAGAGTAGCCGTAGGCCCGACATCACAACATTTACACAACAAAGCCACGACGGCTCAGGGACTTCGCCCAACTTGATTTAGGCGGGAAAATGTTCAAAATTTCATTGACTGTCATTAAGAATAAGAATTTACACGTCCTTCCTCGCTATTTTTTTGCTATGAAGAGACGTTTATGTATTTTCTTCTACCCACAGGTGAACCATGCTGTTGCGGTAGGGTACGCTAGGCATCTCGTTGCTTGGTTGTTCACCCTGTGGCCAAAAGATGAGAGAATTTCAAGAGATTATTTGAGTAACCACGACGCATCGAAGGTTGTTGGGCTATTAGACCTGATACAAGAAGCTGAAAGCAAAGACCAATTTGAAAAGGTAACATTTTGATTGAATAGAATATTACACAACTTTGAAGCATATAGCTTTTCAAGGAATGTTTGCGGTAATCAGCGACAACAAGAGACACGATCTCTCCAGTATACCAGATCTGTACAGTCCTTTTCCCAGTACTTTGCTGATGCACTGCGGTAGGATGCGGCTAGGTGCGACTCTAAGTCCTGTTTCATAAAACATATGCGCTAACTCCCACTCTTTTTTGTTCAGCCCTTGGTATACCGTATTTCCTCAATTTAGCACCCTTCCGTTGAATAAGATTCCCTTTGTATTCAGCTGGCCATTAGGTTGGCCCCATACACGTCTTTTGTAGTGTATGTGTAAAAGCTCCTTAAGGGAGGAATCTAAAGACGTCCCCTTTGCTAGTTGCTGGAAAACTTAGTCTTCATGACTTCATCAGAGCGTTTGCTCGTGGTTTTTAAATAATTGCTCCTCTTTGAGACGGATTTTAAACTAAGGGCCCTGGGCACATAGTCGAGGAAACGCGGTAATGTCAGAGGTTTTAGTCTCTAGGACTGGCACTCTTCCGTTTTTTATACGATAGCTGTAGCACTGAAGCTGTAGTTTGTAAAATCGATAAAAGTTTATGCTTCTTTTCTTTTGTAGGTTGTTTTCAATTTCGTTCGTCTTTGCGATAAAGACCTGGTGAAACCATTAGCGATATCAGCCGTTCATTGCATGGGAGAAGTCCAGCTTGCATCTGTAACTAGAGAATCAGATCACAAGTATAAACACAATACCAGAGTAGAGGTAATGGATTATTTTCTGGGTTTTTATGAACTTCCTTTATATTTTTTACGTTTGTTTGCCAAAATGGAATGTACAGATTAGTAAAGATTATCTCCGTATCATTGGTAGATTAAGGTGATCTTTTTGTGTAAGGAAATTGACGTTGGTCTACTCTCTAATAGACCTTTTCAAAGAGGTCTGGGTCGGCACGAAATTTTTCTGGAAAATGACGAACTGAGATTAAAGATTTACTAACGATTTAATTAGGAGTTACAAACGAGGCTTTGCATATAGTCTCAGTCTGATGTCAAAGTGTCGTAGGATAGGACTTGGTTACTTTTTCTTAAAACCACGCCCCTATTTTCTTGACCACGCCTTTTTGCCCCTTCGACATTTTTCGCCACTGCCCTCCACTTGGGACTGCGCTATATGAATTGATGGTTTTGTAAGAACCAAGCCAAGCTCAGCTATCCTTTTTTGGATTATATTTTGTTTTTTGTTTTACTTTTGTTTTATCTTCTAGGATAAAGTCACCATTCCAGGAGCAACGAGTTTGTTTGTCAGGTTTGATGACAGGTAAGGCATTAAAGCAAAGTTGCTGTTTCTAGTCTATTACCAGCATAGGCCTAATCTGTCTACTTTACACTCTACTCCTGGTCTGAATACACATAGCAAATAGCATTAAGCAGGGTGCAGCCACACACTTGTGCACCTGGCTAGGAGAGGCATTTTGTGATAAAACGAATGTTGGAAGGTTGTTATAACTGCAATCGCAGATGACAAGACTGTGTCTTGAACCACGATGTAGGTGAAGGTGAAATGGTGTTTTATCGCCAGTTGCTAGGATCTCAGTAGTAGGTTAACTAATCGAGACCTAGACCCTGGCTGTGACGCTACCATGGCTGGGCCCGAACCCTGATCACACTGAGCTTCTGACACCACGAGTCAGCTGGATTACACCACAGTTCTGCTCACTATCATCGACCCAACAGTGTTGTTTTGAAACTTATCTAACTCCTTTTTAATTGTTTTCCTTCATAGATGTGCTACGGAATATAGCTGTGATGAACTGACGATTGCATCATCTCCGAATTACGTCCAGAATAAAAAGGTCTATAGCGGACTGGGTGTTTGGCAAGAATGTGAAATACCAGGTACTTAAGTAAAATACTTTCTGTACACATAAAGTATATTAGAGCATTAGATTTAGAGCATTAAATATCTTGATAGTATTGATACCACCATATGCAAGGAATATTTCTGTAAAACTAAGTAACGCTGTATAAATTATAAAATCAACCGTGCAATCTTTTTCAAAGATTTCAAAGTTATTGGGAAGATATCACTAGTTTGTTCAGACACGTTTTTTATAAGGAACCTTTAGTCTGAGTTGAGGCTCATACTGAACATTCCTTATACTGCACTGCTCCTTGTCGTGAAATATGATTGACTACCAATTTTTACAGCATATTCATTTAAAGTTACTTCTTTCTTTGTCTTTCTATTCGGTTATTTAGTTGTATAAACCGTCTTGAAGATTTATTCTTACAGCTGTTGTAGCTCCAGTTATTCTGCTTCTAATTACTGTACATGTTTCTTAGGTGATACCGTTTACTACAAGTTCACTTCAGATGCAAGCAATAATGATTGGGGTTGGAAGTTTACAGTAACAGGGGGACAGCTTGGAAGGTAAATTATATTTTTCGTATTCTTTCTCGGAAGTTATTATATATTTTTGCTAAAAAGCCCTATTTCTGTGTTTACGTTCAATACCATTGATTGTTTCAATTACTTTCAGGTTTGAAACCGGATGCGGAATACTGAATGGCTTACTCGCCCAGGATATAGACTTTGCCAGGTATCTATATGAATTTTATTTGAAAGATGAAACTCCAAAGTTAACAAAAGAGCTTTCTTATGCTCAGCCGCTAAGATAGCTGCGCTGTGCAATCCCTTTCTTGTTTGTCCGCTCCTTTGGCACATTACCCATACCATTTTCCACAAATGATAGACAACATATAACTTACTAGCTGTACATCTGCCATGAATGGCAAACACAAGGGTAGATGGCACACCACCATAAAATGAGATTCGAACCTGGACTGCAAGATCATAGAGCCAACGCAATTCACTGAACTATAAAGCTCAATGAACTCGTCGAGTAACTCTCCAAGTCACACAGATTAAGTCTCTCCTCCCGGTTTTTCTTTGTGTCAATCTCAATGTCTGCAGAGTTGCTCTTTTTACTCATTTGATCCTGTCTGTCTAATACTGGTTTCTCCATTTACTATTTCTCTTGATCACAGGTCATTACCTTTGAAGCAACTTTGGTCATGGCTCATTGTTGTTGCATGTGATCAAGTTGGACAGCAGAGATTAATGGCAACTGGATTGCTTCTTAGAATTCTACAAATTGCAGCTGGGTAAGAATTCAAATTAGATTTAGTTGATATAAACATACGTTGTGGACCCGGACCTGCCCTAATTTCCTTTGCTGATTTCTTTTGCATTTGGTTGTAGCGATCCCCTTCTGTTTACGGAACCCGTGGAACCATTGGGTCCTGAAGATATGCTGGACCTTAGTCTATTAAGACCACTGTGGAAGTTATACACTAAAACGATGGCTTCTGAAACAGGTATTGTAAGCGTACCTTTCCTGCTTACTTCAGTACATCTCCCTTTCATTTTCTGAATTTGGAAACCAAGAAATTTTAGAGTTAATTTTCTGGCAGGAGGATAGACTGGTTTAACATTTCAAAATATAGTAAGAATCTTTGATTATTTATAACAGAGTTTCGAATGCAAGTCTCAATGCCAAAATTCTCCCTATAGTCCCCAAATTTTAGACTTCCTTTTGAGATTTTTCTTCGAGGGCTTCAATATTTCTGCATGCAATTTGCTTCCCGATTTTTTTTCAAATTCCCCCTAAAATTTTTTTATTTTTCGTAGCAACTAGTGTAGCACTGATGTCTCCAGTTCTCAGAGGCCTGTCAGAATTATTTTTAGTGGTGGAGAATGTTGCACAGGTAATTAATTCAATTACTTCATTCTCGTGTTTGTACCATGCATTTGGTTTCTTCGCAACCTCAAACCTACAGTACATCTGCACTGTAATGTATCTACTACACGTGACATATGGTAGGAAATTGAAATGCTGACGAATACAGTATGAAATCAACACACTGATACAATATGAAACGAACATGCCTGAGAATGCGTGTGAAATCGACATACTGACGAATGTAATATGAAATGAGCATGCTGACGAATACAGTCTGAATAGAGTTTTCAAATGAAAACGTTGCAGCGAGCAGCGAATGTTGAGTTAACGGTTCTTTCTTTTGGGACCTTCTTCTGCGTCTGCGTTTCCAGATTTGAATTAAGTTCGACCTAAATTCACCCATATAAAGTGGCAATTTTATTAAATGCTACTATATATAAAGTCAACGTCGCTCTTACATCGCTTTTATGCGGGATTAAATTAGATAAATTCGACAAGACCTAAATGCGGCCTTAAAAAGTCCACCAAAGAGATGAAAAACCCGTTCTTTTGGAGAACTCTCGGAAAGACTTTGGAGGCTCCAATCTCTCCTAAGTCCAAAGCTGAAAGATTTCGCAAACTTCGCAGAGATTCTCCTTCCAAATCAACTTCGATGCGGTCTTCCGTTTTCATGAAAGTGCGTTTTTGGGTGTCCCGAATTGGAAGCTTCAGAATTCATAGAAGATAAAAGCCTGAAAAGAACGCACCCTAAGTAGAACTAGCTTCTGCCCTGTTTGGCAAAGCAGTTGCTGCAGAATAAACCCGTCCCAAATACATCTATATAACATATTAAATGATATATTATCAAGGCCTAAAATATAAGCTGCTACAAACTTTTACGTAGATGCCTGTTAATGTTTCGTTATTTTCTCACTCGAGTTTGCATTTTATGTATGTTTTATTTCGTTTTATCTATTTTACGTTTTCATTTCAGTTTTCTTTTTATGTTATTTTTGTCTTGTCCTTTAGTAAATTATTCTAAAATCATTGTCTAGGATTTTGGTATGGCTGAGGAACTTGTAGCAAAACTGGCAACAGAAGATAAATTGAGAAAACGGATAACTGAGGTATGACGTCAAAATTTCTTTCACAAAATGAGCCCACTTAAGGTTGTGCGGCAGTAACACAGTCCAGGTTCGAATCCCATCTATTGTGGTATGTCACTTGTGGAATAATCTATCCTAGTGTCCGCCATTCATGAAAAATATGTACAAATACGTATGTTGCTGAAGAAGGCTCAACATAGCCGAAACACAAAGTCAAACGGAGGAGAGCCTTGGGCTGTATGACTCAGAGAGTTACTCGGCGATTTCATTGAGCTCTATAGCTCAGTGGAAACGTCGTTGGCTCTCTGATCGTGCAATCAAGGTTCGAATCCCATCTATTGTGGTATTCCACTTGTTGAAAAACCTTTACTAGTGTCCGCCATTCATGAAAAATATTTATTGATAATACATGTTCTCACCTTAAAAAATGCAGTTGAGCTCAATGATATCAAACCCGTGTTATCAAAAGCTTTCCAATGCTTCGAAGCATGAACTAAGTATATTGGCCTCTGAATAACAATCTCAATGCAGGTTATCTTGGTTTTATGTATTCCCTGTGTAACGAAGATTTTCCGCAAGTGGCATACCAAAATAGAAGGGATTCGAACCTGGACTGCAGGATAAGAGAGCCAGTGACGTTTCCACTGAGCTATAGAGCTCAATGAAATCGCCGACTTAAGGCTGATCTTCACTTGTCGGGACTCGATAAGTCTTTTATTTGTTGTGAGGTCAAATAGACATTATCCCTACTATTCTACGAATGTGCCAGGAGCAGGTTTGTGAGGAAATTTTTCCCCTCGGCTAAAGAATTTCGCCCCGTGTGGATGCTGCTTGATCAACTTGAACTCTTAAACACAAGGCCAAATGAGAAGAGACGTTGGGCTTTGTAATTTGGAGTGTTTACTAGCTATTTCATTTAGCTATTTTGCATCTGAGATGCGCGTCAGCCGTCCGATCATGCACTAGGGACTCTTAATTCCAACAACTTAGATATGCTACTAGCATAAAAGTCTACTTAGATGCTTATATCAATGTTTCAACTGACAGATCTCTTTCTCTCTCTTCATAGGCAGTCGCTAACGTTGCTGCGATTGGTTTAGCAATAGGTTTCCCAAATAAAGCTTTAGATTTGCTAAGGAATGCTCCGAGATGTCCACCAGATTGTAAGGTAAAGATAGATGTTATTGATCAATATTTGTGTTAAGTATGTCTTATAAAGTTCCTTTATGATTGAAATGTCACATCTGAGATTAACTCAACGACGTTCGGCAGGCACAATGCAAGTTAAGTTAAGCTTTGTTCGTTTGTGCTTTTTGGCGTCTTTTGCATGCTGATTTTGAACATGTTTGCTTTTTTCTAGGACAATACAGCTGATGAAACAAAAGATTCTAGGTAAGATTATGTTGTTCAATTACTTTTCATATTGACTACAATCATGGAAAAAATATATTGAGAGAGGCACCTGGACATACTGATGAGGGTCCATGTATTTTTCACCCCCTCCCCCATTGAAGTTTGTTTATTTATTGACAGACTTTCATGCTGTTGCATAATAAAGAAGATGCTTATTTTAATTTCACTTCAACAATTTACCCAACATTGAACTGGGGGAGGAGAAAAATTGGGGAAAATCGGGAAACTTAGAGAGCAAGTTTCAGTTTTGTGTTAGTAATTTTATCTATGATTGCAAACTTGGGTTGGTTTGACTTTATAAAACTTGCGTTAACTTAACTAGACTTAGCCTAACTTTGATTGAATTGACTTGACTTGATTAGGCTTTACTTGATCTTCTATTGTGTTGACTTGTTCCGCATCGGCTAAACTTGACTTGACTAGGATTAGGGTTACTTGGCTTGACTTTGCATTCACTTGACTTGACTGTTGCATAATTAACTTGTTTGTATATATGTTTAATAGGCAAGGCATCGGCTAAACTTGACTTGACTTGACTTGACCTGACCTGACTTGACTTGACTTGACTTGTAGATTCTTGAGGACATACAGTAAATGCAAATAACAAGATAACAGTCCTACGTCATATATCAAACAATTTCTAACAACAATATAGTCCTATGTCCTATATCTAATATCTGCATCATCTAACAATAATATAGTGCTTATAAGAAGAAACAGTTTCAAATGTTTCTGGCATTATTTTACTTTGACTGACAAATTTTCATCTCATTACAGTCCCAACAAATCGTCAGTGATAGAAATAACTGGTAATAATTCTGAATGGTCTGAAAGCGAGGATCAGGAAAATGATACTCAAGACGAGGCTGATGAAATGGATATCGACGATGGAGATAATAGCAGCCCAACTGGCAGTTCAGCTTCAAACGAATGGTAACTTGCAAGTCATTGTTCTGTGAGTTAGGCCCTGGTTAGACGATCAAACATTGTTTAGCAAACATTTGAAATTGTTTATCGAACAAAATGTTTAACGGTTTGGCCATGTCGCAAAACATTGCTCGTCAAACCGTTTTTGCTTGCGTCTAGCAAAAATGTTCTAACCATTCTCAAAAGCACACAGCGAATAATTTACATTTTTGTCATTTTTTCTCGTCAAGCAATGTTTTGTGACGTGGTAAAACATTCAAACATTTCTTGATAAGCAAATTTCATTTGTTTGACAAGCAATGTTTGATCGTTTGGCCAGGCCTAATTAGTCTGATCTGGCATTGCTACAACCTGAGACAAAATTTAGGAGATACTTAACGAAATTTAAGTCTCTCTCTCGTCGCTTATGGACTCCCATCCCCCCGTTGTCAATGTTGCTGACCAAAGACTTATTTTAGCGTGCCTGGTCCCTATACTTTGATCTAAAAACAACATTGACTTTGGGCGAGGGATGTCTATTAATGAATTTTATTACCCCCAACGACTAAAATGCAGTCGGAAATTGCCAGTGCCTCCTAACCTTCTGATCAGGAGTGTAGGCTATTAGTTTTCAGATCACTAAGATTCTTAAACATGAAAGAACCTTTATTCTTTTCTTTAGGCTATGACCACTGCAAAAACTGGTTTAATCCATATGGAATTTGAAATCATGACAGGGGGAAAATAATCAAAAACGGGAGGATACCACATCTATGTATGTTTTCTGTTGATTTTATATGAATTTTCCGTTTCTTATGAAATTTATTGTTAGTCCGCCTTGTTTTCTGGTTATACTACCCTTTTAAATTGGAGCAGTTGTTTTAAAAATTTCGAATCAATTAGACGAAATTATGATTTTCTTAGAAAATTTCCTTCAAATTTTAACATTTCATATTGTGTTATGTTTTAAATTAATAAGCTTCAGTGGCTTAGTTTTTCACTTTTCCCCTTCAAACTTTTGTATGCTCAAACTGCACCAAAATTTTCAAGAACTTTTATTGTTTGATGTTCGTAGCAAGTACCCCAACTGATATAGCAGTATCTTAGGTCAGGTTTTCGTAGGGGCGTAATGGTCAACGATTTCTAAAGATTTTATACGATTTTATAGATCTTTACAGATAACCTTGCAATAATCTTCGATGGACAATCGCAGGTCGCAGCTGAATTGTTAAAATCGTAAAAAGCCAGGCTCTTGTTAAACGATGAAACATTGCTGGTCAAACATTAGATGGCAAAATGTTTCACAAGCAAAACATTGCTCTTCCGACTTTTTTGAGTGCGTGCGTCAAGCAAAAAACGTTTTCAAAAACATTGCGAGACAAATTTTACGTATTTTTGTTTGTTTAGGGATTTTTTTACATGGAAATATTCAAATGTTTGACAAACAATGTTTTGGCCAGGGCATTACGATTTCAATCAGCGTGTATTGTTACGACCAAAAGTTTCCATCCGCATAGTATATCGTCTTGTAAACATTACGGCCCTTTGGAAACCTGGCTGGCACCTAGTTTATTCAGTTGAAAATTTAACCAAATTTATTTCAAATAAGATTTGATAAGAAAGCTATTTAATGTGTTTTTGTTTAGAGTAATCTGTCAAAGCAAAGCAATGACTCCCTCCTAACTTTGACATGTCGAACTATTCGCATTTTTTTGAGTCGTATTAAACGAAGTTACGCTTCGACGTTTCGTTTTACGCCTGCCCCAAGGTACAAACTTGCGAAACTAAGGCGTCGCTGCATTGAGCCGTAAATTTTGTTGTTGTTTGTTGTTGTTTTATGGTTCTTTTCCTTCTGCAATGCAAGTTTCATTGTAGTTTAAGTACAGTTGTTATGTCCCGTTCCGATTTTGCGCTGAAGTCTTTCCCTATACAGCCTGCCGATTTCTTATTGTAGGTTTTTGACACTGATCTCTAAAAAAGGCTTTTTTAGAGATTAGTGGTTTTTGACCTTCCTGTCATACTTTGCCCTTCTTCGACTTCTTAAAACGTTTGTGAACATAGCCTTGTTTACACTGCTTCAGAAAATTGCTTTTTTCTTCAGAATGATTTCCCAGCCTTAAAAGCCCCGGCTAAACGTCTCGATTTTTCGCTCGACAAGAAATCGTGTGAAAAATCGACTCGTTGGACCACCATGTTGAGCGAGTCGAATGGCATCGAGTGATGTTGGGCGAAGTTTGATCTCGATCAAAAAAGTCGAGTGAAAAAGGTGCTGTCGACTGAAAACTGAATTGTTTGGCCAACTTGTCGAGTGAGTCAAATGTCTTGCTTTGGGAAGTTGCAGAGAAAAGCCAACGTGGAGTGAAAAGATCGAGTGAAAAAGCGAGCGAATGATCGAATCGTTTTGCCGTCCATGCTCGATTTTCGCTCGATTTTTAATTCAAATGTCGAGAGAAAGATCGACTGAAAAAATCGAGTCGTTTGGTCAAGGCTTTAAAACGTATATATGTATCGTTATTCGCTCCTGGGGCACCCTTTTCACGCTCGCACATTTTAACCCATTATCAGCGCTATCGAAAGCATAGAAGCTTCTGTATAGGGAACTGTTTTTGTATTACAAATTCAACAATGCTTACAGTATGAATTAGACTTAGCGCAATAACGTCCACAACACAAAAAACACAAGCAATCATTTGACAAACTTCATCTCAATGTTAGAGCTTTTAATACTATAATAAAAGACATCA